>WWET01000401.1:272446-295859 GCA_011038615.1 Limnodynastes dumerilii
TTTTTTTTATTTTTTATTATCTATAAAATATTTTATACTTACACAATGCTCCAGCAGCGATTTCAGAAATTTTGCATTTGAAATATAAAACTGTAAAGAAAGGGTATGAAATAGGTTGTGGACTTGACATGACCAGTGGCTGGTGCAATGTTTTGACTTTACTGTACATTGACTACGCACTTCCAACCCATGCCTTCCCTGCGTGCCTCCACTGCATCATCAAGCCCCGCCCCATCCCTAGGAACACTATAAATGGTAGAACTGATTAACAGGGGTGGGGCTTTAACATGTGCTTTGCATAAATTGCGTCATCAATTGCCACCCATATACTAGCATTTCTTTATTCGCTGGAGGGAAGAAACAGAAAGTCAGCAACTCTGGCCAAGATACATTACACTAGCTCCTGTACGCTCACCTCTGGATCGGCCCAAGTGTGTGATATTCAATGTCTTGCCTGCCAGCACTTTAAGAAAACCACAGTTTTATCTTAATCAGTCAAAATTTGGCTGTCAGCTATCATGAATCTAGAACAACATGTAAAAGACTAAGGTCCCTATTTACTGATAGCTATGCTGTGGTCATTACTCACCTTAGTCACAATCGCCATGAAAACTGTTGCTTTCTATGACAAGCCATGCTTTGTTAATCTGAATCACATGAAAATGAAGCGATTCACATTTTAGTAAATAGAGCCCAAAATCCTTTTCTGGAAAGACAGACACCTGCTCAGTGATTCTGCATTCTAATGCGACGCCTGACATCAGATGTACAGTTCCGAACTCGATGCATACTGTACTTTAACTTACAGTTAGGGTTTGGGTTAGACTGTGGTTAGGGATGGGAATAGGGTTAGGCTGTGCTTAAGGTTAGAGTTAAGCTACGGTTAGGCTTATGCTGTAGTTAGGGTTAGGCCGGGGTTAGGGTTATGGTTAGGCTGTGGCTATGATTTTTATTAGTTTATGATTTATAAGTGTTTTCAACACTAAGGTCAATGGGGCAGATCCAGAACTACGCTTTTCCGCGATTTTCCACGTGGCGGAGACGTAAATTCGCATATACGTACGCACTGCGCATGCGCACCATAGAAAATACGCACATTCACGTAGCGTAATTGTGAACGTATGGGTAATTCACGTATGTGTCACGTAAATACTTACGTGTGGGCGTGCCAATTTTACGTTAGTCAACAATACATGCGTTTTACGTGAAGTAGGCGGGGGTGGTATTTAAAGTGTACAGTATGGCCGTGCTAAGCTGCGTACGTTCACGTAGTCAGTACGTCCGTTCGCGGACGTACTCTGTTACGTTTGAAAAACTTAAGGTAGGGTTTGGGCAGCGTATCTTCACAAAATACGTCCGTGCAAGGGGTGTGCCGAGGGGTGTGTAACGAATTTACACACACAAAAATACGCTCCGCGAATAAACGTACGGCACACATAGTTCTGGATCTACCCCAATGTGATAATACTATTCAACTATTCAGGACACGGGTTTGTTTATGGTTTATGTTCTAGTGGATTCTAATGCTATTATTCAACAAATCTGCCTCCATCTGAAAAAATCAACACCATTCTAATAATATCTGTGAGCTGTCTTTCCATAAACATCACTGCTATAGGTTAAAGTATAATACTTCAGGAGAACTAAATGTAGATAGGAAGGATATGAATCTCTAAATGGAGCAAAGTTTTTACACACTTGCACTAAACCTATCACTATTATAAGCATAAATGACATCTATGCTGTGTATGTTGTAATACTATAATATGATCTGGCTTACATAACAGTTCACATCACAAATGCCAACTTACTAGAGGCAGAAATCATTGATGATTACACTTGGAGATTCTGGTGAAACCTGTAATCCTACTTGAATAAACCTTTGTGACAAACAAACAATGGATCAACACTTTGTGGATTAGATATCTACATATACATTTGCAAATTCCATCATTTTCTCATATTTTTTTTTCTCATGACAGGTTCCAACAGTGGGGCTGGGCGACTTCCAATTCATAGTCATTCTAAGTAGGGACAGATTGGAAGTTGTAAGATAAGGTCCTTTTGTGGGAATTCCATGCAAGTGATGGGGGCAGCCTCTCATGTGTTTGCATTGATGTAGAGCTCTGAACATAGTGTGACCGTGTGTCTGGATCCGGTCCAGTCTGTAGAACATTGGGCTCCTACTACCCTTGCACTGTGGTCTTTATCTTCTCCCATAAGCTCCTTTCCCTGTATACATAAATCATCACCAATACCACAGGGGATTAAAACATCTAAACAGATATGATTTAAGGTTATTGTAAACAATGAAAATAATATATTACACTATAACATGAGTGCTAATTGACACTTTACAGCGCTTATAAAAATATCCATAAATCAGAATTCCCACACGAGTAAAACACACAAATTCCACAATCTCCCCTGCAAAACAGTACCTACATAAACAATAGAATAAGATGACTGGCATTCACTATGAAATGAGGTGAATATAAAATCCTCAATACATAGTTGGACTGTCATAGACTAATGCTGGGTTAGTTACAAAGCAACTACATATAAATAGATTAAGTGATGGTTGGAGGAATAAACTCTAAATTTCAGAACCAAAATACCTTTGTCTTTTTTTTTAAATTACACTATTTCTTTGCATACCAAAAAAAACATATATAAACACAGTATACAGCAGAAAGTTTAGTCCTCGAGACTTTAATATTAACAAGCACTATATAAATTAATAGTGAATAAAATGAATATAATATAATCCACACTTCAAATTATCACTGTATATATATGGAAGTTATTAGGATTGTAACAAAGCCAAGAGCTTACTTCTAATATCCTTTTAACTCCACAAGTAATATTTTAGTAAAGTGACAACACTTATCTCCATGTATAAGTTATGGCATTTCTGCTCACCAGATGTAAAACTATGTTTAGAGCATTAACCTCAGCTGCATATTTTACAAGTATAATACAGACAGATGATTATGTTGCCTGGATTACCCAAGAAGTTCCTGAGAGCTGGTAAACAGGTGTATCATGTCCAGGTTCTGACCTCTAAGTTTGTAATAGTAATCATATTTTTGCTGCTTAGGCAATGATAGTAGGCAGTGTTATAGGGTTGTGTTTCCAGGATTCACACATTTCTGTCACTACTTTTAGTTGTTTTTTTCTAGTAGACATTTTGCATGATCTATATTTCTGCTTTAGTGAAATATCACCTTTATATTGAAACATGATAGTTGTGTTTTGGACAGAGGTGGCAATGATAGAATGATGCTATTAATCGTCACTGGATTTCTGGACTGTTGTCATTTTGAAATCTTACCATGATAATCTTCCATGGCATATTTTAAGTTGCTCTACCCCTGCTCACAATCTACAGTTCCACCCCCCTCCCTAACAAACTTTCTTGGATTGGCTTCCTTAGGAATGACAGGTTTCGCTTACACCCCACCCCTTCCTATTATGTCCCTTTACTTGTGTGTTTGTCTATCCTTATGTTAAAAAAAATCTAGTTTTTAGTCTAAGAATTTTAAACTTGTCCTGACATCCAATAGCTCTATAAGGAAAACGGGTAAAAAAAAAATATTATCAAAAAAATATTATAAAATTGAAATAAGCACAACCCAAACAAACCCTCAATTGACCTAGTTTATGTATTACCCATTTGAAAGACTAGAAATCTTCCAACTTTTAATCCACAAGGCTCGAAGAAAAAAAAACGTTATGAGCTAAAGTCTGAGAGTTAGAGCAAACAGGTGGAAATATATATGCTATAAAGCCTAATATGGGAACATATTGAAGCATACTGATCCATAAAATGAGAACATATGGATCTCTATTAACAAAAAGTCTCCATAGCCAACATAATAGGATTTAAAATACATCTTCCCCCATGATAGTCTATTATGAGGGCATAGCAAAGAATAGTGGGCCATGCGGTCTTTAAAGACCACATGTACACAATCTACGTAACGAAATGCTACGTACATAGCGTGAAATAATTACTACGCATGTAAAAAAAATACGGGGTTGTGAATCCGGCCCAGTATGCCTTACTATGAGACGTATGGACCCATATCATTAATAGGGCTCTTCCATATGCCTCCACAGTAGGCCTTAATTTGCTCCCCCATGTTTAGGATGCAGCCAAACACAATGTAAGCAAAGTCAACTTGCTTAATTTAATTTATTGTAAATAACCAAAGGCAGATCTAATGAGTTGTGGGCCCAGATTCAAAATATATGCTATATTTTATTCATAAAAACTCCTCATTAAAAATACAGGTACAGGATGAGTACCAAAGAATAATGAATCTACGAAATTGAAAGAGGTTGTTAAAAAAGGAAACAATCTGAATTATTCTGTGATATATTTTGGGTAACGTTTTTTATTAACCTTGGACCTGATTCACACTTAAGAGTGAGTTAGGTGTGGGCAGATGTGCACCTAACTCACTCTTCCAGCCCCCGCCCCCCCATGTTTAGGTACCTTATGGCAGTTACGAGTACCACAGGGCTACCGTATGGACACTACACCTCTCTGCCTCCCACCCGTCCTCCCCAGCTAATCTAAATACCCCCCTCCCACTTCTGTCTAAAAACGTCCGTGGCAGCATTACGTCGCCTCTTTTATGGAACACGCTGCGTGCGGTCTGTAAAGACTGCACCTACCCTATCTACGTGCCTATCGGTTACGTAGATAGCGTAAATTACCTACTACGCATGCGCAATAGGTAATTTCGGACCCATACGCACTTAAGAAGCCACAGCTTCTTAAGTGTGAATCAGGTCCATTATCACTGACATTTACATAAAGTATCTAAAAAATATATATTTATATCTATGTATATATACCGTATCTATCTGTGTATCTAGTTCCGCCCCTGTAGCTATCTTAATGTAAAATAAAGAAATATACATTTTAAAAATAGGTCTACATTTTTTTGTTTTTTGGACTGATTTAGAGTTTGAGACCCTTGGCGGGTGTGGGTCCCTGCCAAGAACTGCGCTATTTCAAAAGCCTTGAAGAGGCAAGGCAATCAATCCCCAGAGCACCGAACACGGTGCTCCGAAAGGTGAGTAAAAAAATCTAACCCCAACCCTTTTCCTAACCCTCTCTTTTCATGGCCCTAACCCTCCCTTCCCTGCAGCCTGACCCTAACCCTCTCTTTCCCGCAGCCTGATCCTAACCCTCCCCTTTCATGCCCCTAACCTTCCCTTCCCTGCAGTATGACCCTTACCCTCCCTTCCCCGTAGCCTGACCCTAACCCTCTCTTTCCTGAGGGTGGTGCTTCCAAAAATGAATGTGTGTGTGTGCCGATCGGCATACTCACCCACTCAAAAAAATTGCAAAGACTGCCTATTTGAAATAGAGAGCCAAGAATCATTTCTAAAAGGCAGTATTCTGAAGGGGACTCCCACCGCTAAAAAGTGTAGATGTGGACAAAACCATGTTGTACTGCCATGATATGTAACTTTATGTTGTGCATCAAAATAAGAGCTAAGATGTAAAGTTTCCTCGCTGAAGTTTAATTTACAGATTACTTATAAAGATTTACAATCTGTGGGTTTTTTGGGCAAAGCATGCAAAATAATTAGAGGTAGCTTAGACACCTCAAATCGCACCATGGTTTTGTTGTAAGTGTTTAGTTGCATCTGTTTAGTGACAAAAAAAAGTTTGTAAGTGCAGCTTTGAATCATCCCCGTGCTACTTAAAATATATATTTGTTTTGCTTTCAGATAAATACTGGTTGATTTTGCATTTGTGCACAATAGCTTTCTTTGTACCCTGCAGTTTAGGATCTAGGAAGAGCTCTATCCCAGCTTGACAGCTTCCATCCAACATTCAGAACAACATCGTTTTACCAGAGTGCAAATTTTCACCATGAATGTAAAATTTTAACCTTATCTTCCTACAACTTTTTCACTTGCATTACATTAACTTATTAAATATGTTAAACATATTACTGCAGATCAAAGAAGATATAATAATATATAATAAAATTAAGTTTGTATAAAAATAAAATTGGGGAAACATTTTACTAACAAAGTAAGAGTATACTTGAATCAAGATTTGGTGACAGTTTATTTCAGGAAGAGTTCTACTCAGCTCATTTCATCTCAGAAATCAGATCCAAGTGATTCAGCAGGTGATAAAGGATAATTCATTCTCATGCTTCTTATACAGCTTTGTGAACCATTGGGTATGTTACCACTAGTAGAACCTGGCATAGGGTGAGGACAGACAAAGTGATAACAACAAGTACTGACTGATTTTTTTTGTCTTAATCTTTGAAAAGTTAAGGTTGCAGACAACCTGCAGGTAGAGTTGATGAGGGGAGATCTTTTCACTTGAGTTTCAACTTTCAGCCACAGATGTTAGAATATAAACTAAGAGAAGTATCCATGAAAGTCCCTTAAAGTGATTGTAATTGAAACATACAGTACTCTGCAAACACTACACTACTATTTTTTTTTAAATGAAGCTATTCATTTTTAAGGTGCTTTATTTGCTTAAAAAAATGATGTTTAAATTCTTTATTATAATAAAAGAATACATAAATTACAGCAGTTTCAATGAAGGATAAAAATAAACAACAAATGCTACTCTAAAAATCTGCACTCCTGTCATTTTTAGTATTACCTGTCCAGAGTTGGTAATGTCGGAAACCTGAATAGGGCCGCACTCGTTATCAACAGTGGATCTGTGCTTATACTGCACTAAAAATCTGGATCAGTTCCTATGCATATTTGTATATATCAATTTAGTATATTATCAATATTTGTATAAATGTATGAATCACCATGCATTCTTCTGTAGTATATGATAGTTTTTCTAATAATACACATATCGGGGGAAATCCAGACCTACGGACTAGTTACGTTAGAACGCGCGGCGTATTTACGCTAGCGTAATTTCTATGCACTCTCCTAGGCACTCCCTATTTTAACTTTTCTGAGCGTAAGTACTGACATATGTAATGGATTTACGTATGTGGCGACTAAACCCAACCTATACTGTCTAATTTAAATGCTCCCTCCGCCTCCAAAGCGTAATTACGGGGGTCGTATTGATGCCCCCGCCCCTTCATTCGTATTTATGCTGATGGTACATACGTTAGGAGTTACATGGCGTAACATGTGCATGTGCAGTCAATACAAATGGGTGATTTTACGCCATCGGCTAGCGTACTTAGCTTAGGATCTGGCCCATCATGTTTATGTATTAAAAAAATGACTTGTTAGATTTTGGTTCATTTCCCACTAGCTCCAATTAAATAATTGTGTTGAATCAATTTCTTTGTATAATTAGAATTGTTGAAAGCATAACCAAACAATGAATTTGGTCATTAACTAGGTCACCTTACTATTTTAGACTGATTAGATTGAAATGTCCTCCTTCAGCAATGTAATTTAGCATGTTGCATAATGTTGCATAATGGAGTTAAGTTTATTAATTTTAAAGCATAATAATCCAATTTTTGACAAACGATAACTCGTAAACGTTATATTTACTATATTATTACAATATTATTATTTACTATTTATTATTATTCATTATTTACTACTTGCAGGTGCATAGGTAAGTAGGTGCATATTCTAAAAATTCATATATATTTTATTTGGTACCATAAATGTAATGATTGCTTTGCAATAAAAATTACATTTCTTTATGTTTAAATGTGTCAACAATTTTAAAACTGGAATTTATCTAACAAGGTTGAACAAAGATTGTAACTAAATGTGATGGATCACTACATATTAGTAAACATTTAGGAATAAGCCATTTTGGCAAGTAAGCAGCGAGAAACATAAATGCTAGTGGCTGAATGAATGCAATGAAAAATACAGTAGGTTCAAATATGCATCTCAGCAAAACCATATTGCACCACAGGGAAGGCAAATTGATAATGTGTCAAATTTGTGATGATGATGTCCTAGTTAAACTCTAAATTACATTTTCCAATTAAAGGTGTATTTGTGTGCAATAAGCAAAGCAAAGTATTCCTCTGAATTTTAACCAAAACAATAAACTTGCACCCCTCACATTGCAGCATGGCTTGTCTAGGTGCAGATCTCTGGTTTTCTCTCACATTGCAGCATGGCTTGTCTAGGTGCAGATCTCTGGTTTTCCCTCACATTGCAGCATGGCTTGTCTAGGTGCAGATCTCTGGTTTTAACCTCACATTGCAGCATGGCTTGTCTAGGTGCAGATCTCTGGTTTTCTCTTACATTGCAGCATGGCTTGTCTAGGTGCAGATCTCTGGTTTTCTCTCACATTGGAGCATGCCTTGTCTAGGTGCATATCTCTGGTTTTCTCTCACATTGCAGCATGGCTTGTCTAGGTGCAGATCTCTGGTTTTCTCACATTGCAGCATGGCTTGTCTAGGTGCACATCTCTGGTTTTTCTCTCTGTTTTTGTTGATCAAGCTCTGGATCAGCCCATTAGTCAGTTTCCTTCTTAAGAACTTAAGACTGAAAAAAGGGTCGTGCTGGGGCAACCTTGGAGAATTTTTAAGAAGAGTGGAGGTGGAGGGAGGTAAGGTAATGAGGGCGTGGCAGGGGAACTTTTGTGCATATTTTCCTTCTTAAGAATGCATAATAGGTTATTTCTTTAAAAAAACACAAGCTTCTTAGGAGTAAATACGGTTCTCTGTGTCTTTCCTTTTTTCCTATCTTTTATGAGTAAGCCATCTAGACAGACACAGGAAACACTATGAAGTGTTTTCTGTCTATAATTATACACATAATTCCAATATGTGCCCTTCTTTTGGCACATATAAAATTGACAAGATAATAATAATCAGGAATAGTAATAGCAATACATGTAAAATATCCTTCTTAATAGTGTTGCATGTAAAGAGTATAAAGTAAACCAGTTTTTTAAATTCAGTATATACACACACACACACACCCTCAAATACATATAGAAAGAGATACATATATCTTTACATATAAATAAATTGTTACATCTTGGCTATACTTATATAACAACAATGCAAAAATAGATGCAAGTGCAATAGTGTAAATGGTTGAATATATATATAGAGAGAGAGAGAACGTCAAGGTAATAGATTAAATATGTTTGTCTTTTTATGAATACAGCAAAACCAAACATACGTATTTTTCATTAAGATTTAAGGGCTCCAATAACTAAGCAGAGAGATGTAAAAATGTGATGCAAATAGCTTATTGCTTTGTATTTTCTATTTGGTACTTAGAAAAGGGGAAATACAATGCATACATCCTTTAGCTTAGTAGTTTTCCTCTCCTATCTGCACTCCACCTTTAAAAACCTTATAAGGACTTAATAAGTACAAGTGCTGAGAAATTTCTGGATGGCAATCCTGCAGCCATCACCAAGCACAAGATCACAGAAGCCTGAGAGAATTGCAGGAGTGGTAAGTTTAGGCAAATAAAGTTAGGAAAGTCTCTAACCTAGACAGTCTTAATGTAATATATTGAAGAGCTGCCTAACAAAAATAAATGTAGTCCTTATGTGGTTAGCAATATAAACAGTAGATGTGAAAGAGCAAAATGAAATAAATACCTTAAACAAATTCTTTTTAGTTTTATAGGACCAGATTCACAGACAAAAAATAGAGAAGAGTTACTCCTGGGCAAAACCATGTTGATTTCAGGGGGAGTCATATTTCATCTTTTGCAAACAGTATTAGATTTGAGTGGTGGTGTTTCCCAGTCCAAGTCTAAATAACAGTGCAAAAGTAAAGCTGGTCAGTATCTTTGTGTAGTAAGCAAAAGCAAAGATATATCCCTGCATGCAAAAAATACAATTAACTTGAAGTCAACATGGTTTTACCCAGGAGCAATTTTTCCTCTCTTAATTTCCATCTCTGAATCTGGTCCATAATGATTAAGATGACATACCCTCCAACATTTTTTTATGGAAAATAGGTACATCTGGAGGGGCGTGGCTTGTACCATGAAGGGGCAAGGCTTTAATCTGCTCTCATTTGCATGTATGATAAGGTGTCAAATGTCATTTCACACCTTATCATATGATCTAAGAAACCACAAGAAGGGGATCTTGTCACTTTATCAAAACTGTAGAATCTGTCCCCACAGCTCTACTATAGTAATCAGATGCTGCAGGACTGGAAGGTGAGTATAGGAGGGAGAGAACTGCTGGGTCAGAATCTGGTACAAGAGCCCTTTTAGCCGGTACAGACCCTTATAAAAAAAACGGTACTGTCCCTGCTAAATAGGTACAGTTGGAGGGTATGTAATTCTCATTTCATCTTAAAAACTACCACACAATACGGGCTATATATCTTATGGTTTTTTAAAATTTATTTATGTATGTATCTCCAGGCTCCCAGTATTCCCCATCATGTCTCTCCAGCCTCCCAGTATCTCCATTACATGTCTCTAGCTCCCCAGTGTTCCCCATCATGTCTCTCCAGCTCCCCAGTACCCCCTTCATGTTTCATCACCCCCAGTAGTCCCCATCATGTCTCCAACCCTCCAGTATCCCTATTATGTCCAGGCTCCAAGTTTCCCCTATCGTGTCTCCAGTCCCCCAGTATCCCATATCCCAATCATGTCTCCAGCCTCCCCAGTATCCACCATCATGTTTCCAGCCCTTGTCGAAACCGAACCAAAACATCGGTGGAAAACTGAAATATGAAAATTAATCTTTGCAAGGCTTAAGAACAAAGGATCTCAAAAAGTGCAGAAAAATATGGATGCAGATTTACGCAATCATGCGCGAGCATTAGAGTGCACGTGTGTACTTTTGCTGGCTTTTCTCACGTGCAATATTTCTCTTTAATAATCGACTTCACATTCATAATTTCATGTGGGATTTTTTTATGTTTATTGTATAAATGTGTTCTAATTTCTTAAAGTTGTGTTTTATATTCACAGATGGTTTAATCAGCAAATTGATCTGCGTATGAATGTTGTACTTGTATCATATTTAGACTTGTAGTGTAGAAAACAATGCTGTATTAGCAATGCTATTTTCCGCTGAAAGATCACATAAAGCGATCGCAAGTTATAGGTATTAACAAAGTATGATATGAAATGTTTAGTTAGATAGGCTTGTAGAAGCTGTTCAATTATGCTGATTAACCTCTGGAATGGAAACAAAGGAAACCCCAAGGCCAATGATGATCCAGAGATCCAGGATGACGATGAGGAGTCTCCAATCAAGATGAGAGCGGCTTCCCCTTTGATCCTAACTGTTAAAAGAACAATGCCCTGACCCTGAAGGCAGTGGCTTTTGTACTGAAATCTCGCTGGTGCATCGGTTCGCGCTGCTGTCTCAGGCTCCTGCACCTTTTGGATTAACTCTCTTCTTTTCGTTTTAAATACACTTTTGTGGGTTAGACCGCATCTTTGACTGGCTTGGTGTTATTCAGGTGTAATTGCGAATTACCGCACTACATACTTTTAGGGTATGTTCTCAACAATTTGGGGGCTCGTGAGCGGAGGTCTTTTTCCCGACAGGATTCTGTCATCTAACAAAGGGCGGAAGGTTTGAAGGTACGGTGAGTAAACTAAAGTTTGTTATTTTATTGAACATCATGTTAGTTGACCGAATACTGCTGCTAGGATACAGACTTTGAATTTGGGACAAGTGGAATGTGAGTTCGCAATTACACGCTAGTCTGGGTTATCTATTAAGTACTAGTGTACTAGATGTTGTGATCGCATTTACAGTGCACATGTATGTTGCCATATGTGCTAAGACTCTTTATTTTCCTTTGAGTGGTATTGCAGAGGTGGAAACAGTAAACTATTGTACTTTGAAAAAATTCTTTAAGTGGTTATGTTAGGGTATTACTTTCTGTTTTGGTCATTCTTTCCCAAAAATTTAAAGTGATAAATATCTGTTTTTAGGTTAGGGCTGAAATCGACGTAGGGATTCCTCCTGCGTAACAGGGTTAGTAGTCGTGTATTTTGACTCTTTCGAGAGGAAGGCTGAGGGTGTTCTGGACTTTATTAGCATTGGTAAACTGGTGTGAAAGAGTTTGTTGCTTCGCCGACGGGCAATCGGGAAGTTTGCGTTTTGGAGATTTGTGATCTTCACAGTGTGAAGAGATAATGCTATTTTTGATAGCGAGTATTGACAATATAAACTTAGAGTTTAACTCAATTGTTGCATATGCTGTGTTGGAAATTTTATAGAATTATTTAATTTGCGTAGGTACGCTTGTGTGTACGTCTTGACCTAGAATTTAGGCGATTTTACTACGGGTAGTGGACTATCACGACATGGGGCCGTCAGAGCGTCTTTCGGGGTTATGGCAGGTGGACCATGTGCCAAAATTGGACCGGATATGCCACAGGAGTTGGCTATGTTGATAATGAATAGAAAATATGGTGTGGTTGCAACTAAGTATGGTAAGGAATGGACAAAAATGACCGGTCTATGTGAAAGGAGATTTCCAAGTGTCGGTAGTTTCAAAGAAGGCATATTAAATAATGTGAGTTTCCAAATTTGTAAAATGAAATCACACAAAAAGAGGGAAAAGTACATAAAGAGTCTGGTATTGTGGCAGCACGAGGCTAAAGAATGGCGCGAAAAAGCTGCGGGCACATTTCCACCGCACGCACATTGCATGTTCACGCAAATCCTGTGCATGCGACTCCTATGCAAGCACCTCCTTTTCCTCCTCCATATGCGCAAGAGGGGAAGGATGATTAATGTTTTAACTTTGTCTGTCCTTAATCTACTAATGTTTCATTGCATGGTGATTTAAATGCTAAATATGTTGTAGCCAGATTGTACCCAGTATTAGATAAGGAATTAGCTAAGGGTAATATAGAAACTAGTAATAAGAAAGATGATCCTTCATTAATATCAGCCCTTTGCTCATATAATTCAATTACATTCTAACTATGCTAGGCAAGGAACAGGGACACATGCATCCACAGCTGTACTACATGTACCAGCATTACCAGTCATCTCTGTTCCCCCTGCCTCATTTCAGGTTGCAGACGCAACCGCTTTACTTCAAGATGCTTTTGCATCGCTTCCCGAAGTTGCTGCAGTTGTATGCCCTAAAAATACACACACCTCAATCATTATGGAAGTTTTAGCGCCACCTACCCATGCATTCAATAGCGAAAAACCGCAATATACCGACATATCTGATGACACACCAGCACATGTAACTAGGTCAATAACTAGCAAAAACCATGTTTGTCTAGATAAATCTGGTAAACATAGGAATTGTATAGGATGTGATGGATTGTGCCCAGTGCGAACGCTCAGTGTACCTACTCGAAATGCAAATGGCAAAGGGATTGTGCCTGTACAAACTGTTACAATGTACACTCCCTGGTCAAGGTCAGAATTGCGTACCATAATTGCGGAATTTCCAAGCCCTATTAAGGATTTGGCCAAATGCCAGAAATATATTAGGGGCTTAGGAAATGCGCATGAACCCTCTAACAAAGATTGGCATGTGTTGCTTAGGGCTTGTCTCCCTGCTAGTACAGATCTTGTGCACTTCTTTAGAGCCTGCAAACTAGAAGAAGATAAGATCCTAAGTGATGCAGACAATCAAATAAACATAGATAACATCTGTAAACAATTAGGTGTAAAATTCCCAGTACATGTAGAAAGGCAGAAACTGTTCACAATCAAACAAAAAGATGGTAAGGGTGTAAATGATTTCATACAAAGGGCTATAGCAGAAATAATTAGGTACACTGGTATTGAAAATATTAAATTTAACCCACATCACAGAGAATTAGCGGTTTCAGTCTTGATGACTGGGTTTCTGGAGTTTGTAAGACAAAGGATCCAGATATCCGACCCAGAATGGCAAGACCTTGATGTAGTGAAAATAAGATCTTTAGCAGTATCCCATGAAAGGAATGTAGTTAAGAGGAAGGAAAAACAAACAGAAAAACTATTAACATTAAGCATACAAGCCCTACAGCCACACCCACCCACACACTGTCATACAATACAATGTCCCATGTAAAAGTACCAAAACCTTTTGTCCAGTGTTTCAGGTGTGGAAAACCGGGGCACAAATCTGCAGAATGTATGAGTGAAAGGAAACGCCCAGGATATAGGGGTTATAATGACCAGTTTGTGTTAGTACGTGTTGATTTGTTTTCACACTGGGTTGAAGCTTACCCAGCCGCAATACCGCTGCTTTTACTGCCAAGAAGCTAGTCCAAGAATTTGTTTGTAGGTTTGGCATACCAAAGGTGATTAAAAGTGACCAAGGTACCCACTTTACTGGAGAACTATTTAAGAGCATGGGCTGACTTATGGGGATTACTAGCAAATTGCATACCCCATATCACCCACAAGCCAGTGGGAAGGTAGAAAGGTTCAATGGCATTATTAAGAACAAGGGGCTGGATCCAGACCTTGTTAAGTGCATGAACTTAGTTACTCAAAGGCTAAACCATGTTGATATCAGGGGAGTCATATTTCATCTGTTGCAAAGAGTATTAGTGTTGAGAGGTGATGTTTTCTATCCCAAGTCTAAATAACAGTGTGATAGTAAAGCTGGTCAGTATTTGTGTGCAGTAAGCAATTTAAAGATATATCCCTGCAAAGAATACAATTAACTTGGCTCCCCCAACATGGTTTAGCCCTTGAGTAACTAAGTTCATGCACTTAACAAGGTCTGGATCCAGCCCAAGTTCAGTACAGTAATGGCTTGAGACCGGGTTAGCTTGGCCCGAGGCATTACCCCTAGTCCTTCACAGTATCCAAATCACTCCCAGATCTCCACTTAACTTGTCACGTTATGAGATTTTGTTTGGATGTAAACCCCATATCATGGTAGACCCACAGGAAGAATTAAAATACAATAATGATGTGACTGTCCGTTATCTTGTCCAGATGAGTAAACAGCTTAAGAAACAACAAAAGTGCATAAAGTTGATAGCACCGGAAATGCCACAGAATAATTGTCATGATATTGAGCCTGATGAGTTTGTGATGATACGAAATTTCTTACATTCTGGTTGTCTAATCGATAGGTGGGAAGGACCATACCAAGTGCTACTGACCAGCACCACCTCTATAAAGGTCGCGGAAAGGAATACTTGGGCCCACTCATCCCACTGTAAAAAAGCCGTCAATCCGGAGGAGGTCCAAGTCAAGGAGGCAGTTGAGACGATTGTCCCTAATCTTGAGTGCCTGTTCCAGGGAGACGAAGTCAAGGCTGATTAACCGAGGTTGAGAAACTGCAATCATCCTACCGATATGGAGTCCAATTTTTCTCTCAACATTTTTGTTCCTTTTTTGTGTATTCTGTTCCGGATATGGTAAGAAGGTGGAAGAGACCGGGTCTGGTATCGAGGTGAAGGATCAGTATCAATCGGATCGTAACATGGAACCATGGGCTATGCCTAACACTATAGGTTAAGATTGTATTTTTTCATTTATTTGAAATGGGATCCTTAAATACCATTCAGCTTCGATACAGAATATACCATTTCTTATTGTGCAGCCAGAAAATATGTGTCTCTATATATATTTTCTCTTAGATGAGATATATACTATGTTGCTGATCGCAATACATTTATTTTAATGTTAATATATTTGTCATTAAATATTGTTGTTTTTAAATACCCATCAATTTGTATGTGTGCTATTATTCAGCCATTCTGATACAAAATATTTTTTTATTCCTAATTATTGTATTAGAGACTATGCACATAGTGCTGTTAAATTTTTTCTTTTGATTTCTTCAATACAATACAATACCTGTGACTTGGATAACTAGCTGCTGGTGCATTATTAAACATTTAGTATTTAAATTGAAGTGGAAGCGCTGTTTTTCAATTTCTTTTTATATAATATACATTCAGAATATTGCCAAATTATAATACAAGAAGACACCTGTGTGTCACAACTGAAGGCTTTAGGTAAAGATAGCTTTATTGTAGAGCTGTGTGGTGTCCTATTACACCATAATGTATCATTCATCCTCCCAGGTGACATGTATTATATTTGTGGGAGAAGAGCCTATAAGTGGCTGGCCCCAAATTCCCAAGGGTTATGTATTTTGGGCAGGATAGTACCTGAAGTTCTCACTATATTGCATAAGACTATGCTTGATGTACATAGATCTAGTCCCCCACCTTATGTGCATGTCCCTTATGAACACAAATATAAAAGAAGCATACCACATCAAGGTAAACCTTTAGCAGCTGATTTGATAAATGAATGAATCTACAGGATTCCAATTTCTGGTAGCACTAGATTTTACAAGAACCTGCTAGGAGCACCATAAATTATAACTACATCCATGCACTTGCAGACTTAATCTATAATATCACCGACATGTATGATGACACCTTTCGCTATACAGGTTTAGCGTCACAGGCCTATAAGAAAGAGTTGACACAGCATAGAATGGTTTTAAATTACTTGACAGCTGTCACTGGAGGTTATAGTATCACTCTAGCTACACAATTTGGAATTAAGTGTTGCACCTACATCACTAATAACACTGAGGACCCACATGAAGTTATAGACCGTAAGATGAATGAGATCCTTCAATTAAAATGGTAGTTACGTAGGTCTCACAATATGTCCCTGTCCGCTGTAGGGGAGAAAGTTGCAAAATGGGTGTCATGGTTGAACCCAGTAAATTGGTTCTCAGGGTTTGGTGACTGGGCAAAAGCATTAGCAACCGAAATTATCAAACTTTTTAGTACTGTTAATAGGTGTTATTATGATAATTGTGCTAAGTGGAAAATGTGTTCAGGGGGTCGAAAGATGTAAGGGGAAGAGAGCAGAAATGTGGCTATGACTATAACAGACAACATAGCATTAAACAACGATGTTTTGTTCTATGATCCAACAGTTAAATACTTATAATACGATAGAGTCGGGTCTATCAAAGGGTGGTCTGTCGAAACCGAACCAAAACATCGGTGTAAAATTGAAATATGAAAATTAATCCTTGCAAGGCTTAAGAACAAAGGACCTCAGAAAGTGTGGGAAAATATGAACGCGGATTTACGCAATCATGCACGTGCATTAGAATGCACGAGCATACTTTTGCAGGCTTCTCACGTGCGATATTTCTCTTTAATAATCAACTTCACATTCATAATTTACATTAGTGACCGAATGGTCATTAGGAGCGATGCGGAAGAAGAGGAAGGAGGCTGTCGTCGGGGCAAGTCCAGAAGAGGCCGAGGAGCTGAAGAGAGGACCGGAGATGCATCTTCTATAAACTGGAGAAAATTCCCTTCCAAGAAGATAAAACTCCAAACAACTCGTCCCAAGAATGATGACAGGGAGGCTTTGCTCCTACATCAAGAAGCTAAACTTATTTACACATTCAAATCATTAGCTCCTTTGGGACAAGAAGCACAGGGCACCGCGATAGTGCAAAATCATTTATTATTGAAACAATGTGAACACAAATAAAATACTCACAAGGGAGTCAGTAAAAATCGCATGTATGGTTAGTAATCACTGTCAACGCATTTCAATCCTCTTGGATCTTTCTCAAGATTCTTGGATCTTTCTCAAGATTCTTTAGAATTCTATCACTTATCAGGCTGCTGCTTACACTACTATAAGGATTAGCATGGCCACAAACACATGACCATGTTTTCCTTATAGTAGCATATGCGTCGGAAGTGATTTAAAAATGCATGTAGTGCTTTTTACTTTGTGAAAAACACATTAACTAAGTTGACATGTGTTTTTCTATTAAAGTGTGAGTCACTTTCTAGGAAAGCGCCTCACACAGGAGGCGATTAATTTTTCAGACCTCATGGATCGCACTAGAGGCGATTTATTCAAATAGTCTTTAGTGAATGAACCGTGTTGTATAGGTAACATTAGAAAAGTAGGGACTGGGAGAGTAGAGTGATGTTGGTCGATTTGGTGGAGAAAAAGCCCAAAGTCCCAGTACTTTGGCTTTAGTAAATACGACAATGGTGAAAAAACAGCAAAAGTCCCGGGAATTTGGGCGATTTTGCCAACACCGACCTTAGTAAATGAGGCCCTTATTATCTATCTATCTATCTATCTATCTATCTATCTATCTATCTATCTATCTATCTATCTATATCTATCTATCTATCTATCTATCTATCTATCTATCTATCTTCAGTGTTTTCTGACATTTTACTAAAGTTAGTTTAAGCTGCTTTTATGAAGATAAATTTGATATTTGTTTTCTTGTGAACTGCATTTTAAATTGGTGAAGGTTATATAACATTAACATGGAAAATGAAGCCCTCTGTTCATTCACAAACCAGGTGTGGTGTAGACAGCCTCAATCTGCACATTTCCTCAGACTGCCCTGCAGATGACCTTAACTATGGCTGTGTGAAAAGTTGTTTGTACTTTTCTCAATAGAGAACAGTTATAAGCATTCGGGTCTACATGAGTTGTCACATTTAATAACTACTCAGTTATGTATTTGCCCAGTATCTTTGCTACAAGTTAGAGAGCACTGGTATTGTATACCCTTATCACTTTCCTAATTGTTCTGTAATAACTCATCATAACCCTTTATGCTTGTCTGACATCACACCCAACAGCCAGTCAGGGAGGAGGGAGCAGGGAGCAGAGAGGAAATCTGTACCTCATTGTCTGCTCCTGTTCATGTGATCGGTGCGGGATACTGGAGGTGGCAGTGTGCTGAAGAGGGGTTATTGACCTGATGCAATAGAGTAGAATCCATTGTCTCTGGCAAGTCCTCCACTGGCCCTGGTGATCATCAGTCTTGGCTGAGGCTTAAATAAACATACTCTGGGCTCTATTTACAAAACACTGATCACTTTATTGTGATGTGATAATGCCTATTTTCATGTGAAAATGGCCATTATTGCATCAAAATGAAGTGATTTATATTTACAAAACATTGGTCGTCAAGGAAAACTGCTGTTTCCATGGTGAGCTTTGATTACTTCACGCCACCCTTTCTTCTCAATGGGGGCTGGCATTGTTATATTTAAAAACTGACGAAGTGGAGTTTCTTAATCCGCTCCGGGATTTAAAATAATGTATCTGAAGATGGCAATATTGTAAAAATTCCAGCAATCTCCCCATATATTTCACTTTTCCTTCCCCCCTAATAGTTGTTATTAGGGGGGAGGAAAAGGGTGGTAATACGAGAAATCAAGAATTACAAGGCTTCTCTGCTGAACAGTCCTAACTCTAATCTTAAATCTAAATAGAGCCCCAACTTTGGGTCACATATCCAATATCTTTCTAAACCAAAAGCATACCTCACATGGAGATTTCCAGGTCTCCCAAACTGCCACTCTGAGACCGCACCCCCTCTCAGCTGCAATCTCAGAGAGACTTTAAACCACATATCCAAAATGGAGGCAGCTACAAAATCAGTTTATAAAGTAAATATATATATATAATGTATATATCTGTAAACGAAAAAAAATAAACTTAACTAATAAACTATTATTTAAACTTTTTTAATAAGTTAAAAAAAAACCACAATAATCACACACACACACTGAACGAGGAATGCCACTGAGTATTCCAGGATGATGCATTTTTTTTGCAAGAACTTTATTCATCCTTTATTTCATAGCGAGATCCAACAACGCCTGCAAACATCTCGCTGATAATAAAAAAATTGGTGGGGTATTGGTGTCTGCGCTTAGGATCACTATACCTTCCCCTGGTTCCCCAAAGTCCTCTTTAAGTGTCCAGAAACAAGTCCTTAATGTTCGAAGATGATCCTTGATGTTCTTCTGACTTTCACCCTTGGTTTTTCTTCTTTTTTCTATTTCAGATGCTCCGGTCCACTCTGAAAAATAGAGAAAATAAAAACTTGGTGTGATAACGTTTACAATCAGGTGGGTACCACTTCACAAAAAAATGCCTACTCACATTAATGCTATCTTGTTTTCTTTCCTTATTTTAGACTGTGCTCTCTCTTTCTTTGAAGATGATATATCTGGATTTTTCTCCTTATCTTTAGATGGTCACCTTCCCCCCACGCTCCATATATCAAGAAAGGAAGGAAGGAAGGAGAATCCTTGTGTATTACCCCACAGCTAAGTATAAGTTCCACCTTAAGTACTACTTACACTATTTCTCTTTTGGATCAAATGCCTGTAATGTTTACACCCCGTCACAGAACTACACCTGTATCCGCCCGTGGACCGTATTGTCCTTCTTTTACCTCTGCTCTGACTTTCATAAAGACACAACAGCACGCCACTCCTTGCGTAGAAACAACCAACACACCCACTCTTAACTGAAAAGGGGTGCTCACATTTACCCCCTTGGGGTTTTGCAGGGTATGTGTCTGTGGACTGGATTCCTGGTATGGTTATGTTGGTCCCGGTCTGTTTCCTGTTCAGGAGGAGTTCCTTAGGAATAAGACAGTAGGTGACAGGGGACGTATAACCTATTTCCCAGGAGGCCACCACTACTGTGATTTCATTTTGTGAATGAGGGGACCCGTTATATGTAACCCCTTGTTAGATGCAGTTTTGTGATGGGAAGAGCTACTAAGGTCCAAGACACGGGAACTAAGGATGGAAGCGGTGATGCTTATATCTTAGAACTATGAGTTTCCGACCATTGAGGAGACGATTGCTGTAAGTTCCTGATAAATAAGAATATGACCGTTAGTAGTGTATTTGGCCCTATGGACTGGAAGGAAAGTGTTAATCCCGTCCAGTAAAATGGGAACGATGTAATTGGAATGTAACCCCCCCCCAAACAATTCCACACATATAGGAACTTACCTGTATATTTAGATTGAATTCATCAATTCAGTTTAATATCACACAACAAATTAAAGAGACAGTGAGAGTTGTAATTACGATCGGGACAGAAAGAAACTAAATACCACTCAGACCGGACAAGAACACGTTAGAAGAAACAAAAGAGTCATGGTTGTATCAAGATTTTATTTTATTGACATATTGTTGAATATTTTATCACCCAACGTTAAAGAGGATCATAATAGTATAAATAGTTTAAGAAAGGGGTGGAGCAGGAAGATTGCTCATGAATCGGAAGACAGGGGAAGCTTTATAAGGTGACCACCATCCCCCAAGGGTTAACACACAAATGTGCTTGAAACTAGTTACACACCCAGATTAGGAATCACCTGCCATTCTTCTCCCAGGTAATCTGCTCTCTCTCCCTCTCTGAAAGTGTTTTTCCCATAAGGGCCCCTTTTTGGGATCAACACCGGTAGATTGAGGATTAACAGCTTTGAGGACAGCGGGACCTGGGGGATTTTTGTAGGGGTAGGGGAAGTTCCTTTATGAGAGACATAACCCCAAGAGGGGCTCACTGTGAGTAGCATTTTACTTACCTTATTATTTGTTGCTGCCGATATCGCACAAGGAGAGGTGTGTGTTTTATTGCTAAGGAACTCCCAAGGAACTCCTCCTGTACAGGAAACAGACTGGGACCACAACATAACCATACCAGGAATCCAGTCCACAGACACATATACCCTGCAAAACCCCAAGGGGGGTAAATGTGAGTACCCCTTTTCGGTTAAGGTTGTGTCTTTAAGAAAGTCAGAGGAAAAGTAAAAGAAGGACAATACGGTCCACGGGTGGATACAGGTGGAGTTCTGTGACGGGGTGTACTTAAGGTGGAGTTTATACTTACCTGTAAGGTATTACACAAGGATTCTCCTTCTTTCCTTTCTTGATATATGGAGAGTGGGGGAAGGTGACCATCTAAAGATAAGGAGAAAAATCCAGATATATCATCTACAAAGAAAGAGAGAGCACGGTCTAAAATAAGGAAAGAAAACAAGATAGAATTAATGTGAGTAGGCATTTTTTTGTGAAGTGGTACCCACCTGATTGGAAACATTATCACACCAAGTTTTTGTTTTCTCTATTTTTCCAAGCGGACCGGAGCATCTGAAATAGAAAGAAGAAGAAAAACCAAGGGTGAAAGTCAGAAGAACATCAAGGATCATCTTCGAACATTAAGGACTTGTTTCTGGACACTTAAAGAGGACTTTGGGGAACCAGAGGGAAGGTATAGTGATCCTAAGCGCAGACACCAATACCCCACCAATTTTTTAACTCAGTTGAATTATTTGACACTCTCTGTAGTGGGGAGTGCCAATAGTACGGCATTGGGGGTATAGGAGGTGTATACCTCGAGTGGTATTGGAGCTGCGGCTGGGAAGAAGCGCAGTTCAATCGGCCTTGATATCATCTCACAGATAATGATTATTAGTAAATACTGTGAATGGAGTTTCCAGGCTCACAGCAAAGAGAAGTGAGCATAAGCAAGGCCAGCTATGTTAAGCAACAACTGAAATTTACTTTTTAGTAAACTGACCCCTTTATGCTTACTAGGACATAATCATCTCATCTTAAGAGTAACGCATGCTCGCGCCAGATGTTATGTATCGTAAGTACTTCCGTACAGAACTAAGTTCTGTATAGAAGAACTTACCTAGATGGTGCCGGCCCTTCAAATCTACATTCCGAAACCCTGACACACAGGAGGGGGTAGGCATAGTAATCAAGGGCCAGGGGTGGGTAGAAGAAGTTATTCAGGAATATACATCCATATGGACACAGACCACAGTTAAAGTAGGGTCTGGGACACTTAAGTGTCCAGAACTCTGTAAGAAGGAGGGGCGTGAAATCTCTTCCGTGCTTAATTACAGATTTCCATGTCAACGTAAGTCCCACAAAGATCTGAATCAAGGCCAATGTTATTTCATTTCAATGTTATTTCATTTGGGGTATTCTTAAAGGTTCAATTCAAAAGCTTTGAGGAGAAATACCTGGAGAAAATTGTGTCCTTGACAAAGATTAAAGACACGTAATAATGTTTCATTCTTTATCTCTTTCTCTAAGAGGTAAGATCACAAGGAGACTTACACAAGCCGTTTGTAACATCTGTGCATGCATGCGCCAGATCTCCAGGAGGACAGAACTCTTTTTGGTCCTCAAGGTGATATGTCTGATAAGGTGGAATTTGCCTTCCGCATGGCAAAACCCTGTAACGGAGACGGGCTTTGCTATGCTAATAAGGCAAACAGGGCAGCATTCGTACGGACGAAGATCCTTGTGGTAAACTTAAGGTTGGGCTATGGACATGAAAGTTGAGTGACAGGGAAGTTCACGCCCCTCTTTTGTGCGTATTTTCAGACGGAAGGCGTGTGGGGATCTGAATGCGGTCCATGGAGAGGAACTACCTACTTTCATTTTCAGGGGTAAATGTCAAATTTATAATAGAATTTTTCCAAATCCCCAAATCTACAAGACTAAGTACTAGCAGCTGGTCAAATGTATGCTACTATGAAATATACTTTGTTAATATATAGATGTTTTCTCATGCTTGGCACAGACTTTGACCAGAAATTGACATCTGGAAAACCCAGAGAGCTCTTTTTACAGCTTAGATATTTTTTCAGTAAATCTCCTTCATGGTTGTAATAATGTAATAGTAGTATAAGAAAAG
>WWET01000401.1:306475-317470 GCA_011038615.1 Limnodynastes dumerilii
TGTCTGAGGAGGGGTGGTGTCTGAGGAGGAGGAGGGGGGGCCCATGTGGGGGTCTGCACACGGGCCCCTTCATTTCTAGAAACGCCCCAGCGAGGAGCGTATTTTAACCAAAGGCCAGGTGTTCACTGGAGCCCCTAATGGTGGGGACAGGCTTGGCTGCAGGCAAAAGGCAGGTCGCGGTCCCCGGTGGTGAGACCCCGGAATCGACACTGGATGGGAGGCAAGGTAGACCCACACTGCTGGAGAAGTACTAGGATCACCCAACGAACAGTGCAGACAAACAGACAGACAGAGGCAACTCAGGGAACTGAAAGGGACCTACACAGGAAGAAAGGATAACACAAACAACCGGGGAGGATAGACTAGGAACAGGGGAAAGGAAGGGAACACAGAGGTAAACAAAGGGTTCAACCAGGGAAGTAATCAGACAGCAACCACACAGAAAAGCTAAGGAAGCAAAGATAGAGAGAGGGAGAGAAGAGCAAAGAGAGAGCAAGGGTTAAGGCACAAGGCAGATACAGAAGCAAGGAAGTAGGCACAGAAATCTGGCACTAGGAGCTGGGCAAGAAAGGAGACTCTATAACCAGTGAGGGGGCAAGAGAAACGCTGGCTAATTACAGGAGGGCTGGACAATCAGGGCAAGAGGACCTAGCAGCCAGGACATGTGACCACTGCCACCAATGAGAATGAGGATCCCGGTTGCTAGGTGTGCACCAGGATCACTCGCTCTGAACCGCCATGTGAGCGTGGCGGTTCGTAATAGGCAAATCCTGTTTGGTAAAGGAACCGATCCAGAAGTCCTACTTTGGCAAAATAAGAATTACCTGGAAATTTAGTCCCTAAGAGTATATACTGTCTGGTCACGTTTAATGTTCTGGATCGTATGTAAACTGACTAACATATGTAGCCTACGTAAGTCAGTTCTTTTTTCTTAATTCTGGATTCATCCTTATGTCTACATGCTTTTATACAATGAGTTGTTGCTATGATTGGCTGGGTAATATTTACATTACTCAGAATAGGTATTAGTATAATATTAGTATAGTCCTCCTTAAGTTATATGAGCTTGCTTTCTACACAACATTTTACAACAATCTGTTAAATAAAGAGATATAAATAAAACTATATGGAAGTCACTTAATTGCACAATAAAACCTTTTCATTCTGATTGTATTCTTTTTGTACATGGTCATGCTTAGATTGGCAGGTTAAGAGAATTATCTGATTATTTACAATTTCAATTCATTATAGTATTTAATGTAATTTCTTCAGTCCCTTCCTCACTTATAATGCATTTTTGATGTGAAAAATAGCTACTTACCTGATGCTCTGTGATGACGAGTCTCCCACTGTTGTCTCTCTCTGTCTCCAGGCCAGTCCTCTCCTTTGCTTTGCAGGGGAAATTCTGTGCAGAGTGCGACGTGCGGCTCTATCTTGACGTCCTGATGTCCTGGCTACTACAAGCTACTAATCCAATTCTTCAGGGATCAGTCGCTCGTTGCCTGCAGTCGCTCACGCAAAGTAACTTATAGTGGACGCCTGCAAGCAAGGCTCTGTTGATTTGGATTAGTTGCTTATAGTAGCTCATAGTAGCTAGTAGCTCATAGTAGCTTCCAGTGGACGACCAGCCAGGTAAGGGTTAGGTTTAAGTCTGAGGTTAGGGCAGAGCATTCCTTTCGAAGAATGATTATTCTTATGAATATCTTATGATGTTGGCTGTACCATTGTCGATATTATGACATGAAGTCAGCTAAAAGGAAGCTGGTACACCATTATGCAGGTTTAGGGTGTGGGTCTTGGCTGAGAATGGCTCTATTTTGAAAGGGATGTTCTCTTCCAGCCTGTTTGCAGAGGCAAAACAATCGTTTCTCCCTGGAATGAAGGCTATGTGTGGAATAGTAAGTATAAATTTAACCCAACCCTAACCCTCCCTTTCTATTATCCTAACCCTCCCCTTCCATTACCCCGTCCATAGCAACCAATCAAATTCTAACTGACATTCTCTAGTATGTAATAGGAAAGTGAGAGCTAGAATCTGATTGGTTGCTATAGGCAACATCTCCTCTTTTAAAAATCTTCAGCTTAGTAAATCTGGCCCTAGGTCTCTTTTTCTTGCTTAATCCTGCCTAACCACAATTAAGATGTTCCTTGTGCTAAGCTGATTTCACTGTAGATTGGGAAATATTGTCCAGGAAATATTGCTCAATGATGGCCACTTCGTGGAGCCTAGCTTCTGGATGGTGTTCACCAGAGCCCCTGATTGTGGGGATGGATTTGGCTGCGAACAGGAAGCAGGTCGCGGCCCCCAGTGACCAGACTCATACCAATGAGGAAGTAGGAACCAGACAAACAAATACCAGTGCAGGACTGGAATATAACCAGGGAGGTGCAGATAAAGTAGCACAGGTGGTTAACCCGTATAGGAAGGAAGTTTATACAGAGATGCACAAATAGAGAGGCGCAGGTGATTACTAGTATAGAACTGGAGTACAAACGGAGAAGTGCAGATGGAGTAGCACAGGTGATTAACCAGTACAGGACTGGAGTATACACAGAGAAGTGCCTATACAATTCAACCCAGTGGAAAAATACAAACAAGGCTAAGAACACAACACTCTGCAGGACTCACTCATATGCAAGGTAATCAGCCAATGGAGGCAAGGCAGGAAGATGGAATCACAGAGGAAGAGACACAGCAGGTAAGCAGGGACAGGGCACACAGAGTTTAGGTAAGTAAGCTAGGATAACAGCAGGAAAGACAGACCAACAAAGATGCTGGATCAGAATGAGCATGGACAGAAACACTAGAGAACTAGAAACTATGACCGACAAGGAGGCTAACAGCTGACAGCTATTTAAGGGAAGAGCCATAGGGAATGCTGCAGGGGAAACATGGACCAGAGTACCCTGCAACAGTACAATGATAATATTACATGCTGCTGCCATATTGTAATGTGTAACAGCATTTAGTGACACAGGTACAGTTTTGGGGCATTTTGTTCTGATCATGTTAAGTGGTATTTTGACCTGTGACATTTAGGGGGCTTTGGGCCATTTTGTGTAAATGTGCCTTGTACAATGCCAGTGAAGGGATTGGGATTCGCCAACTTTTGTGTATGGGATGACCACCAGCCTATTCTGTTTGTTATGTTTATAATGATTATGATTATTTGTTTGTATATTTTGATTGGAGATCTGGTACAATGCTTTCTAAGCTACCTAAAATATTGTTTTTTTATGTAATAAACTGTGACCTTTATGCTTAAAACTAATGGTATTGAGAGGTACTGTTATGAAGAAGCAAGAACAATGTTAGACATTTTCATGTTACACAAATTGTACTATAATAGTGTTCTCATCTCTGTTATGGCATATGCTTTTAATAATTCCAATTAAGGTTTCAACATTAAAAAAGAAAAGTTATATTTATCCAACATGTTCATTACTTAAATACAATTACGTTTGGATGGCAAAATAGATGGCATCTCAATTTATTTACCACAATGTCACTGTTGGCAAAACCCACTGGACTTTTTTCTTTCTTCTTGACAATATATTGATGTAAGCAGCATAAAAACACAATGCCACCCAGTAGTCACACCAAACGTTCTGTCAGAAGCAAACACAGAACACTAGCCAGAATAGACCATTTACACATATATTGGTTTGCTTATTATGGACCACAGTGCTGCTTACTACAGGGTCTTGGCTCCCTTCTTCAAGTTTTATACAGATTTGTGGAGGTTTATTGTAAGATTTGCAAAATAGATATCAGCTGGGAGAAGAACTGCAGATATTTTAATTCCAGTGCTCTGCAAGCTGTGTAAACTTTGCTTAGACAATCACATTTTTATATTTAAGAATAACACCCATAGCAGCATAGCCAGCTGCCCTACTGTGCAGCCATTAGTAATCTTATTGCAGGTGGAACAATTTTACACCAAATGAAGATGAAGCTCTATAAAACGATTCCATGATATATATATATATATCAATACAAGATTAGCCATCTCAATTATAATAATTCTTTAGTAACTCTAAAAACAATGATAGAGTTAATTTAATAACTTAACCTGCCAGGTAAGTTATTAACAGTACATACAGGTTGATGATCTAGATATCAAAGCAGATTTTCAATAATTAGAACCAGACTGATGACTTGTCAGCCACAGCTCCCCTTCCCGCAAGCCGTTTCTCAGCAGGGAACATTTAAATCTAAAACATGGAGGTAAGAAGAAGGCGCTTCATGGTGCAGTATTTTGAAGTTCAATTTTCACATAATATAAAAAGTACAAGCGTACCAGAAAGAATTGAATGTGCAGCATAAAAAATATATTTCAGTAAAGTCCGGAGGTTACCACGGTGTGTCGGCTATTCAGCGTCCCAAACAGAGGCACCCGATCAGAAAGTTCACCCTTCGTGTCAAGAGATCCAAGGATAAGGTCCGCCTCAACTAGTGTCGTTGTTTTCGACTTCTTCAGGAGGTGTGTCCAAATGACGGGTAAGGGATTTAAATACCCAGTCAGCTGATCTTAAACCAATTAGTCAAAAGCCCAGTCGGTTAAATACAGACACTTCAGGCCAGCGAATACTTATTATTATTTCACATGACAGTGCATAATACCAAAGAGTTAAATAGAATACAATAAAGTAAAACCGATCCTATATAAAAAAAAGGAATAATAGTGTTTTTATGACAGGCATTAGTTCGGGATGGTCTCCCTATATGCGATTTTAAATACAGAAATCATAAAATTCAGATCATTTGTCAGCTTAAACAACACAAGAAAAGCTTTTCTTCTTATATAAAATTTATAAAATGTATAAATAAATTAATTTAAAAAACTCTAATACTAATCATCTCTAACAGTTAAGTTTAGACCTCTGTAATTATTATCCTAGTCATTTACTAGCCTATTATTTTTCATAAAAAATTTTTTAAAGGAACAAATACTAAATCACCCCAGTTTTAACAGCATATCACAACATATCGCAAAAAGATCATGATCATATATCCCTATACCAAACTCTTACAGGCAATAGGCTCTAAAAGGGAAGGAAAAAAGATCTAAAATACACATATAATGAACAGTACTCATAGATAGGGGGCTAACTCAAACCCTTCATTTAAACCTTTAGGGTTCAATGTATTAAGGGTGGATATACAATATCCTTCCCTTTGTGAAAGACTTTTTAGTCTATCACACCCTCGTCTGTCTAGTGTAACTTGTTCTATTGCTCTCACTGTAAGCCCTTCCACTGCTCCTGACTGGCACATTTTAAAATGTCTTGACACACTATGTGTCATGTTCCCGTTAACTATATTTCTATAGTGCTCAAGCTCACGAATTTTAAGGGGGCGCTTGGTCTTACCCACATAAGACAAACTACACTTACACTGAAGTAAGTAAATAACATGTGTAGAATTACAGTTAAGATGTTGTTTAACACTAAATCTTTGTTTGCCATCGGACGAAAGGAACACTTTATCTTTAGAAATGAAATCTTGCAAGCTCCACATGATGAGAAGCAGCCTGTAATTTTTGGGAAGGCTAGAGTGTTGGTAGGGGTCAATTCTATCGGAAGCAGACTAGGAGCTAGTATAGATTTTAGGGTTTTAGCTCTACGATATTTTACCACAGGGTTAGGGGGAAGAAAAGGCGATAAGATCGGATCTAATTGGAGTACTGATCAATGCTTTTTCATAATATTTTTAATTTCACCACCTAATCTATTATAATTTGTAATAAATGGGCAATCAACCTTTACATTAGTTGGTGAAGATATATGAGTGGAATTAACTTGTGCATCTTTTCTTTGCTTATAAGTTAAGAGAGTATACCTATTTAAATGTAAATCTTTCTCATAACTCTGATTAATCAGAGAGAGCGGGTAATGTCGCTCTTGGGGCCTCATTCACTAAATGCGATTTGGCCCAAATCACGTGATTTTGAGCTTCAAAATCGCCAATTGCGATTCACTAAGCAAAAAATCACGTGATTTTAAGTCTTTTGAGATCGCGGGTCCGTAAATCGTGGTCCCGACTTTTTTCTATTACAAACATGCAATGTTTGTAATTCACTAAATGCGATTTCACCGAATCGCGGTGAAATCGCATTGAAATCAAAAAACATAAATTCGCATCTCAAGAATGCAACGTATATCCGACGTTTCAAGCTTTACTCGCTTTTCATCAGGGAAAATACAATGAAGGTAAACAGTGTAACAACCATTAAATAGTCTTACCCCAAATAGGTGAACCAACCGCTGGTTGCCTTGAGACCGGCGGCTCCGGCGGCTTCCGGCCCGTCAAACTGACGTGGAGGTAAGCGCACACACAACGCGCCGATCACCTAGGCAACCTGTCAACAACAACAAATACAGGTGAGTGAAAGGTGAAAAAACAAATTCAAAACGTTAAAAACAAGATAGCAGAACCTGCGGATAAAGGGACAAAAATAAAAGTATGTAGCTGGACAATAATAAGCTCAAAGAAGAGAAAAGAAAGGCTAGAAGGCGAGTTGATGAAATGCAGAAAGATAATCTACGGAGAGAACCGGAGAGGAGATGTCCAAAGGTATGGGGATATGAGAGTATGGGACAACAAAAGTCCAAAGGAGTGTCCATGACAACAAGGTTACATGTAGCAATTCAGGTTGATGGATTCATTCAATCCTAGGGGTGAGAGGGTCCGGAGTTGGTGTATCCAGTATACTTCTTTCTGTAGTAGCTTATTCCCTCGGTCACCTCCCCGGGGTAGGGAGGGGACCTGATCAATCATGGTATATCTCAGTGTAGCTAGACCATGTCCATGATTGGCAAAGTGCCTAGCTACTGGTTGGTCCATGTTTTTGCCTCCGATGGCTGCTCTAATGGCTGTTCTATGTTGTGCCATCCTCTTCCTGAATGTAGTGATAGTTTTGCCTATATAGGCTAGGCCACAGGGACATTTAATCATGTATATTACATGAGTAGTTGTACACGTAAGATATTGATGGATTTTATAGACTTTATTGGTCTGTGGATGTATGAAGGTGCTCCCAGATGTTAAATATCTGCAGGTGACACACTTGGCACAAGGGAAACATCCCTGTCTGGAGTATGGTTTTTTCCTTATGGTGACATCCGAATGGACTAGATAGCTCTTCAAATTTTCCCCCCGCCTGTAACTGGGTTGTAACCGACACTTGCTGAGGCATTTGAGGTCTGGGTCTGAGGTGACAATGTTCCACATATCTTTGGTGGCATGTACAGTGGCCCTACTATGTGTGGCATAGGTTTGTACCCACGAAATAGTAGTCTTGGTGGGGGTCTGGGTAGATTTGGGTTCCAACAGTTTCTCCCTAGGGGTGCATCTGATTTTTTCTTTTAGGTGTAGAAGATATTTTCTGTCATACCCTCTAGTCATGAATTTATTGATCATGGCATCCATTTCAATTTCCCATTTGCTTGGATCGTTAGTGATACGGTGCACTCGCAGTAGTTGGGAATATGGAATTCCTTTGATGCATGCAGGGGGATGTTGTGATGTAGCAAGTAGCAAGTTGTTGCGGTCCATGGGTTTTTTGTAGATGGAAGTACGTAATGAATTATCTATCTTTCTGATGGACACATCTAGAAAATGAAGCTCCTGATCACTGATGTCAAAGGTGAATCTTATGGGTGTTGGTAATAGATTAAGGTCATTAATAAAATTGCGAAGATCACCTTCGGAGCCTTGCCATAGAAGGAAAATATCATCGATGAATCTGTAGTAGCCCAAGCATGAAGTGGTAAATCGAGGGTCTTGGTAGATATAGGTAGCCTCATAAGAGGACATGTACAAATTTGCTAGCGACGGGGCCACGTTGGACCCCATCGCACAGCCACTTAATTGGAGATAGATATCTCTGTTGAATAAGAAGTAGTTGTGGGACAATGTCATTTTTAAGAGGGATATAACCAATGTGGGATCCGGTCCTATGTATGTGTCACCGTGTGTGATAGCCCTGTACACTGCTTCAAGTCCCTGTTGGTGCGGGATGGATGTGTACAGGCTGCAGACGTCGATGGTAGCCATGATGGTGTCAGGCTGTATATTGGTGTGAGTTTGAAGTTTGGTAAGAAAGTCTGTGGTGTCCCGCAGATAGGATAGAACTTGTTGTACTAATGGTTGCAAAAGTGAGTCCAACCATTGGGCTACCTTTTGAAAAAGCCCCCCTCTGGCAGCTATGATAGGTCGGCCGGGAGGTTTGGTCCTGTCCTTATGGACTTTAGGGACTGTGTACAGGACAGGTACAATAAGGTGGGTGGTAGTAAGGAACAACTTCAGGTCATCATCAATAAGACCATCACAATGAGCTTTAGTGAGGATGTCGTCCAATTGGGTCTTGTATTGTCTGGTGGGGTCACGTTGTAACTTGGTGTAGACAGAGGTGTCCTCCAATTGGCGGTACACCTCTTTGATGTAGTCTTCCCGATCCTGTATAACGAGGGCACCCCCTTTGTCTGCAGGGCGGATGACTATGCTGGAATCCCTGCTGAGGTTGTTTAATGCTCGCCACTCGCTGGAGGTAAAGTTGTTGGGCGACTTGGATGTTGTCTTGTGGGGACCCTGTTGGCTCACAAATCTGGTAAATGCCTTAATAGACGGATTGGAGGATGGGGGGTCAAAATGAGACTTAGGGCGGAACGGGTTGGCGATGTTACTGTTGTCAGAGGCAGAGTCTTTGAAGTATTCTTTCAATTTTAGAGTGCGATGAAGCCGGGTGGTGTCTATGTCCCACTGAAGACTGTCTGCCTTATGGGTGGGTACAAATGTTAGCCCTTTGTTTAGTACACTCATTTCTTCAGTGGTTAAAATGTTGGAGGAAATATTGTGTATCAAAGATATCTCCGTCCTCTTCTTCTGCCTCTGCCACTGGCGACTTCTCCTCGTCGGCCTCCGGGGTCACCTTGAGATCGGGTGGTAACCCCTAAAGGGGGACGTTGTGTGGAGAGAGAAGATGGTATAGATGTGTCGGTATCATCAGATCCCGTATTGGACTGATCTGTGTCAGTAAATGTGACTGCCGTTTTTCTATAGGTCCTATACCTCATTGATTTCTTAGTCTCTACGCCCGTTAGCCAGGAGTAAACCCTTAATTCCGTATAGTCTGCATTTACCGCATCCCTTTTCTGTTTCTTGTAATTGATTAAATCCAATCTGAATTTTTCAATATTAGTTTCCAATTTATTGAGCCAATCTGTCCCCGAGTCTGCTTGTAATGTGAGTTTATAGTCAGACTCCAACTTGGTGTAAAGTTCTTTTGCTTTAAGCATCACTGCTTTAGATTCCTCTATAACTAGAAGTATCAAATCTTGGGAGCATTTGTTGAGGATTGCAACCCAGCGTCGGCAAAACGCCGGGTTGTTTTTCCCAATGGTAGGGATGTTGTTAACCCTGAAGCCTCTGGGTATTCTTTTGTCCCTAAAGTAATCACTAAGAGTGACTCCATGTAGTAGGTAGCTAATTTCTTTTTTCTTGGTTTTCAATAATTCCCTGTATCTCTCTAGGTTGCTAATTTCTCCGCCGCTTTCGGCCAACCCCTCTTTGAACAGAATCTCCTCAGCTTCAGATTCAGAGTAGGAGAACGTTTCTCCCACAGGGGGGAGAGTCCGCGGTCTGCAGGCAGGTGGTTCCATGATGGGAGGGCTTTCATCTGCAGAATGCATAGGTAATGAGAGGGGTGCTCGGTAATAGCGTGCAGCCGTGCCAGTGCACACTAATATGTAAAAGTCCAAAAGTACCGTCACTCCCTGACGACAAATAAAGATCAGTAGGTTGCTCAGGTGCTTCCCTTGGCTGAGGTCCAGGCCCAGTAAATGTATAAATAGAAGTGGAGGGGCACTCAGAGACTCAAAACAAAATAGAAGGAATGCAACGGGTATCCGACGTTTCAAGCTTTACTCGCTTTTCATCAGGGAAAATACAATGCAGGTAAACAGTGTAACAACCATTAAATAGTCTTACCCCAAATAGGTGAACCAACCGCAGGTTGCCTCGAGACCGGCGGCTCCGGCGGCTTCCGGCCCGTCAAACTGACGTGGAGGTAAGCGCGCACACAGCGCGCCAATCACCTAGGCAACCTGTCAACAACAACAAATACAGGTGAGTGAAAGGTGAAAAAACAAATTCAAAACGTTAAAAACAAGATAGCAGAACCTGCGGATAAAGGGACAAAAATAAAAGTATGTAGCTGGACAATAATAAGCTCAAAGAAGAGAAAAGAAAGGCTAGAAGGCGAGTTGATGAAATGCAGAAAGATAATCTACGGAGAGAACCGGAGAGGAGATGTCCAAAGGTATGGGGATATGAGAGTATGGGACAACAAAAGTCCAAAGGAGTGTCCATGACAACAAGGTTACATGTAGCAATTCAGGTTGATGGATTCATTCAATCCTAGGGGTGAGAGGGTCCGGAGTTGGTGTATCCAGTATACTTCTTTCTGTAGTAGCTTATTCCCTCGGTCACCTCCCCGGGGTAGGGAGGGGACCTGATCAATCATGGTATATCTCAGTGTAGCTAGACCATGTCCATGATTGGCAAAGTGCCTAGCTACTGGTTGGTCCATGTTTTTGCCTCCGATGGCTGCTCTAATGGCTGTTCTATGTTGTGCCATCCTCTTCCTGAATGTAGTGATAGTTTTGCCTATATAGGCTAGGCCACAGGGACATTTAATCATGTATATTACATGAGTAGTTGTACACGTAAGATATTGATGGATTTTATAGACTTTATTGGTCTGTGGATGTATGAAGGTGCTCCCAGATGTTAAATATCTGCAGGTGACACACTTGGCACAAGGGAAACATCCCTGTCTGGAGTATGGTTTTTTCCTTATGGTGACATCCGAATGGACTAGATAGCTCTTCAAATTTTTCCCCCGCCTGTAGCTGGGTTGTAACCGGCAATTGCTAAGGCATTTGAGGTCCGGGTCTGAAGTGACAATGTTCCACATGTCTTTGGTGGCATGT
>WWET01000401.1:338709-354114 GCA_011038615.1 Limnodynastes dumerilii
ATATATATATAGCACATTATATGATTGGTGTGTTATTTTCATTATGCATATTTTTATTACGTGTGTGCAGGATTTCAGAAATGTTTTTTAAACTATCATGTCTAATGTCAGCTCCAATATTGCCATCCTTGAAAATCTTGAGAGTCAAAGAAATGCCCTTATAAACATTGTTTTCAAAGCTGTCACAACTAATAATACCTGTGCCACTACCATTTCTAGTACTGATTGTAGCATAAGGTAACTGACATGGCCACCAAGGTTAGAAGAAAAAACTAAATAACGTAAGTTCTGAAATAAAATGTAGTGCTTAACAAAGAGGCTGAAACTATGTGTGGCTCATAATAATGTTTTCTAATGGCCCTCATGGGTGGCTGAACAGAGGTGATGTCACGTATACCGCTTCACTAACTCCCCCCTCCTCACACAAAACACACACAGTAGAAATTACAGCACATTTCCCACTGACTAAAGTTATGAGCTAAGCGTCTCCTTTCCCCTCTTGTAAAAATCTTGGTTGGGAAAAATGTTGTATGTGACACCCTTAATACTTTTGAGTATAGTTGCAAATGCTGTTATCATATTAGCTTGGTGCAGACTGGTAAATTTTGATCTGTAAACATTACCAACCTGTACTATGCTACCAATCAGCAGCAACCAGCACTAGTCCATTAATTTCTATGTATATAATATATTCCACTTGTACTCTACAAAGATCTTTGCTGATCTATCCCGGCATTAGTCCCACTAATATTATGGGCTCTGGCTGCAATGATCATTGAGTAGGTGTCAATTTTAACTTTCCTTACATGTAAATTTCCATTTATTTTACTTCTTAGACTTAAGCCATCTGCAAACACCACCTCCAAATCTAAAATAAAATGTTTTTGCATACCTTATTCTTTCTATGTAGCTATTAATATTAATTAAAATCATTGCTGCAATGACTTTTACAAAAGTACAGCACAGTATATAGACAAAATCTGTTAAATGTAGCCCAATAATTGAGGACCGGATTCAGACCTAATAGCAGATTCTGTATGTTAGCCTCAGTTGCGGAGCATAACGTAAAGAATTTGCTATACAGAATTCCATATATGTGTGGGGCGTGCGCTCCCCTCACCTATATGTCTTTTCTGCGTGCATACAGATCCCTACCTTAAATATTCTTCATGCGTAAGGGAGCGTACAGGATGGTGGATTGTATGTCAGGGCTTTGTAATGCCCTTTACTGTATAAATGCTACCCCGGATCCCACCCACCATGCATATTTCATATGCATGGTGAGTGGGCCGGTCTCAATGAGGACACTGAAGTCAGCACGGAATTCTGCTTCGGATGCTTTGGAAATAACCTGTCATTATGAAGTCTGCATCAAGCCCTGAGACTGAAGTAAAAATGTCAATTGTAGCAGTCACACACACACATGCAAGTTGTATTACGGCTGTTGGGATTATTATTTTATTGAAATTCATAATATTTTCATATTGCCAAAATTTTTGGGGGATTTTTTAAAACTCACACTTATCTCTCAGTACTGATTTTACCTTTTTCATTATCTTTTTTAATAATTTAAGTTGTTCTTGGGAAACTAAGTCATATATTTGTTCTCTAATTGTAGACTATGGGACTATTAGTAACTAAAAGTTAACTTTGTGTTGGGCTATTGATATAAGATTGCTACAAAAAAATATATAAATATAAAAATAGCTACTCTTAGAGTACTTTACAATAGAATATAACGTATGTAATAGTTGTTTATACAATTTGCGCAATAATCACCCTTCAGTTATAGAGAGATATGTAAGATATATAACACATATTAATCATTTTGTGTCAGAGATTTCCTACCTAAGTCGTTCATTTTGTTTACTTCTCTGTCACACAGATAAATGAGTGTTTAAGGTATATGCCAGAATCAGCTAACTTAACTTTCACAGTTTACGCTGTGCATTTAATCTAAGTTATTTAGGTCATGTCATATAGTATAGATGCTTTTCTTTAGGTGTTGCGATACTTTAAGCCTACAAGGTTTAGTATAATTTAAATGGCTGATTCATTTAAAAAATGGTTGATTATGCCAGTTTTAATAACTAAATAATGTTTAATTGTTTAATGTAATGTTACTTAAAATATTGATTGGCAATGGCAACAACGACCTTTTTTTATGACTTTGAGTCCCAAGTTTACTACTTTTTTGAAAGTTAAAAATTATTAATAGGGGAATATTCAATAAAGTGCGAAGATAGGAATCAAGGAAAACATTTCTGAACCCTGTCTGTTACGGAGGCTGCTGTGTGTGTGGCATTTAAGGAATCCCATTTGGATTCCTTAAGTTTTACACAGCATTGAGGCAGACTCTAAAATATATACTAGCTGTGCCAATACCAAACCAACAGCAATACCCTATATCACTCTACTTCTTATTGAACTACTCCACACCACCTCCACAAATTACAGCAATAACACACAATACTGAAAGACATTACTGCAATAGCACTTGACAGCAATAACTCCACAGTCAAATTTTTCTTTTACCTATCAGGGTTGCCGACTTTTGTCAGCTACCTTCTGGGACATTCCGGAGGGAAGCTAGTGATGCATGCAGGTGGCGGGGCTTATGACGCAATTTATACAAAACGCAACCTTAAACCCTGCCCCCTAACAAATACTTACCTGTTTTTAGTTGAAATAGGGCTTGATGGTGCAAATTGTGTCATCAAGTTCCTTCCTGTCCCTAGCAACACTTGTATACTAGTGTTGCTAGGCGGGGGGCAGTACTTGAGGCCATGGTTTCCATGAAACTACAGGCTCAAGTCACTTGCGGGAGATTTGCAGGCTCTCCCGGGATACCGGGAGAACTGGACGAATTTCGGGAGTCTCTCAGACATTCCGGGAGATTCGGCAACCCTGACCTAAATACCCCTACATATTTCAGAAAAGTCCCCTGTGTACAGTTCCCACACACACATATTACAGCAATTCTCCCTGCAGATAAGAACAGTAGTTAAAAAATTTGGCTACCTTGGTGAGTAAAAATCAGGCATCACTAATGCATCATCAAGTCACACCTTATTTTATAATGGGATAATAAGCACAGACAGACACCTCTCTCTCTCTCTCTCTCTCTCTCTCTTTATTTTAGGAGGCTCTATAAATAAATATAATTGAAGTACCTGGCATCATACAAGGACATTATTATTCATTATTCAGTGGACAAAAGGCAGGGCTATTGAAATGCTAAATCTATTTGACTACATACTAGGCATTGGCAGATGACTGGCAGACTCCAGCAATCTGAAACTTATGAGAGATCCAACTCTGCCCTGCCCCTGAGCAGGTCAGTTATTTTGTCCATGGAATTATTATACCAACCTTTTGCTGTCCGGCCCTATGCTGTTTCACTTACCTTTTAATATAAGGCACATTGCCAGTTAAGAACGTGTTAATGAATTTCATTTTCTTGAAATTCAGGCAGCATGGGGTGAAGGGCTGCATAGTGTCCATACCAGATGCACCCCCTATAGCAATGCCCCCTGGGCTGCAGCCTAATCAGTCTATTGGCTGATCAGTCCCTGTGGAGGCAGTTGTTTTAAACAGATGCAAAAAATAAGTCTACAACAACAATCTAATTTTTGGAGTAAAATACAGTGCAAATAACTTTACAACATTCAATATAAAAATGTAATACGTTAGGTGGGCAGTTTTATTGTTTCTTACTGGAATTATACAAGGGCTGGGATACCCTGACAGCTCCAACAGCTCGGGCACTGAAATCTGTACACAGCCATTGGAATTATTATTTCCAGAAAAGTCTGTTTGAAAGACAGTAAAACAAAAGAGAGATTAGAAAGGCATACATAATAAGGGGAAGGGGTAAATTTGTTTTATTGAGAGGCATAGGTCCCATCTATAGCAAAGTGCTAGACCCTTGCCCAGTTAAAGAAATTGGTATGGGTACCAAGGGGGAGAAGCAAACTACCATAGAAATAGGGTGTGCAGCTGCTATGAGGCAAAAAGGATGGTACTTTACCTCTCCATCTCCATAATTATATGTGATTTACCACCCTTTTGGCTTTTTCCCCCAATTAAATATAAAAACTAAATGGCTGTATTTCTGTAGGTACTATAAAAGATATAGCCATAAAATGTATCAATCGTTATTTAAATAAGTTAAAAGAATATAACATTTTCAGATGTTCTAAAATTTACTTGGAACAACAAGCAACATGACATGCATGCTTGTTTACACTTAGGGCTAGATTTACTAAACTGCGGAAAAGGAAATATGGAGATGTTGCCCATAGCAACCATTCTGATTCTAGCTGACATTCTCTATTATGTAATAGGAAAGTGAGAGCCATAATCTCATTGGTTGCTATTGGCAACATCTCCACTTTGCGTTTTCCACAGTTTAGTAAATCTAGCCCTTAGCCTTGCCCAGGGGTGTATCTATGGGTCCAGCACCCCTGGCAAAGTAAGAGACTGCCCTCCATTACCCATTTACTCCCAGTACTCTCATCATGTGCCTCCAGCCTCCCCCAGTATTCCCATCGTGTGTCTCCAGCCCCCCCAGTACTCCCATTATGTGCCTCCAGCCCCCCCAGTACTCCCATCATGTGCCTCCAGCACCTCCCCCCCAGTACTCCCATCATATGTCACCAGCAGCCTCCTCCAGTACTCCCATCATGTGCCTCCAACAGCCTCCCCAGTACTCCAAGACTTGCAAGGGGCATAAAATCCTGTGGTTACAGAGAAGCCTGTGACCGTGGGTATCCTAGCAACCAGCCAGCCCACATTTTAAAAGCATCCAGCTGCAGTCTGACTCCAGACCAGCACTGCACTAGGCGACACTATCTCTTAGCCATGATTTGCATCGCCGGGTGGCGCTCCTCCCCTTGGCTGGTGGCACTGGCGGATGCCATCCTGGCCATGGGGTATATGCGTCTCTGGTTTTGCCTTCTCCTTCCAGAATTGGTCTGTATTGCGAGTCCTGAAAAGAAGATCAGGTAACCCTTTGCTCAGTTATAATCTTGAGTGCTGAGATGCAGTTGTGTTCAAGGTAAGAGATTGTACTGCAGTATAAATGTCCCCCACAGAGTTTGCAAGGAGTAATTATAGTACCTCCTTTAAACATGTAAAACAAAAATGTAAGCACTATTGCAGCGTTTAAAGTATTTAACAGTATAAAAAGGCAAAAACACAAAATATCATGTTGTTTTCATTCATGATTTCCTTAAAAATGTTTTTGTTACAAATAAAAATGAAGCCTTCTTATCAGTGCTGGTTCTACGATAGACGCTAGTGCTTTTCAAATCTTTATAAAGGAAATAATAGTATAGACTGCTAGAAATAGCCAGGCAATTTGTTAGCATTGTTAATGGAGGAAGTAAAAATCACACAAGGAATTGACTAATAATTGTAGCTTGTTAAATCTGTTCAACTCTTGAACAAGACGCAATGAACTCATAAATTACACGTAATAAGCTGTTGATTGAAGCTTATAGTAAAATCTTTCCTGTTTGCAGTTTTTTATTGCTTATGCAAATAATGCTAATGCAACTCAGATGATTGTGCACACAAAAATGTATGGAGGGCAAATACAGAGGAGGTTGATCACTTCTAAATAATCATGAGCCAGCATTACAGACAGGAAGACTTTTGCTGACTTTCAGACATACAGAAAGATTAGCATCTTGGGCTCTGTTACCTGTCAGTGAGATCACCATTATTAATGTTTCTGTGCAAGTGCGAGCAATCACTATGAAGATGAGAGGAAAATAAAGGGTTAGTGAAGAAAGTTACATGGAAAGAAGAAGAGAAATAATTCAATATGAAAGGAGTTGGCAATAATGGGGGACTGATTGAAGAGAATAGTGGTATGAGAAGAGTATAGAGAGAAACGTTGGGGGTGAGAGGGTAGAGAGAAAAGTGTGTGGAGAGGGGTATGAAGGGAGCCGTGGGTGAAGGGCTATAGAGGGTATATTGGGGAAAGGGGTATAGAGGGAGCAGTTTGGGAAGGGATACAAAAGGAGCAGTAGGCAGAGGGGTAAAGAAAGAACATTGATAATAGGGGTATAGTTGGAGCTGTAGAGGGGAGTATAAAGGAACAGTGGGAAGAGTATAGAGGAGTAACAAGAGGGAGCTAATGAGAACAGGAAGCTCTACAGAATATAGGGGATGGAGTATGGAGGGAATAATGGGTGGGGCTAAAGAATATTCTAGATCCACCCCCAGCTAGAATCAGAGGGCCTGATTCAGAGGCTGAAAATAAGAACTTAAAGTTACACCTGGGCTAAACCATGTTGATTTCAGGGGGAGTCAAGTTAATTTTATTCTATGCATGCAAGGAGAATGCTTTGCTTTTACTTATTGCACACAGATACCTGATCAGCTTCACTTTTAAACTGCTAATTAGACTTGAGCTGGGAAACATCACCTTTTGACTATAATACTGTTGCAACAAATGAAATTTGACTCCCCTGAAATCAACATGGTTTAGCCCAGGTGTAACTTTAAGTTCTTATTTTCAATCTCTGAATTAGGACCAGAGTACTCAGAGTTCATCAGAGTTCTCTAAACTGGTCAATCATACAGGGAAGGAGGAGAGAAAGACACAATAACAGTTTTATTTGGTTTATTTTTGTTTTGTGTTTTACAAATCAATACATTAGTCACTATAAAACAGGAATAAACACTAACAAATAAGTTTGTTACTGACTCCTAGAGAGTCTGCAACAATTGGAGGGCAAATGTGATTACAGTTCAGCAAGAGTGGACCTCTTACAACTATAATAATCCTACACCCAGGTTCTATTGCAGCACTCCAGACTCTAGGCTTGATCCATGCATCCGATTTCTGCTCATGTGAATCTGCAATTATCAGATGCGTGCAGATTCACTGGTTCATTGTATCCAGGATTGCTCAGCTACCCTCTCCCAACTTCCAATACCCATAGACTGGCTATGTTAAGACTCATCTGATCCTAAAATAGTGGCGGTTTGAAAGTCTTGATCAGTATACAGTGCATTGGGACGCCTATTCCATAGGTTTTTAGTCACATCAATTTTTTAGCCTGACCCAGCCCCCTGTCAATAGTGGTCATAAGTGTAATTTATTGGAAGTCCAGATAGAGTGAATTGTGTTCCAATCAAGCAGCACAAATGTACATAGAATAAAAGAATAGGCAAAATGCAATCCAAATGCATGAAAATAATGTGAAATTGGACTTCTGGATACAGTCCTGTGGATCTTATTCTGATTATGGTCTTGAAGTTCTCAAATTCTTGGCCAAACACTTCACTCTTTTCCAGCTGGCACACAAGTACTGCGGAACCATTGGCCTATAGTTGACAGAGTGATGACTTGAATGGGTCCTCAAGGGTCTTCCAGCTTTCCAGCAAAAATATATCTCCAAAGCATATCCGAGGATTTGAAGTGACTATATTATCATCAGTCAAGATCAAATTCCTCTAAGCTACTCTCATGTGCTCATTATAGAGGCTGTAGAACGGAGGAAGGCAGCGGAGGTCTGGATCTGTTCTGTCATACCGGCATTAGTTCTTTGTGCTTTGTGTTAGCTGAAAAGTTCATTTAAGTTGACAGAAAACAACTACAGTAATTTGGTTCGGTAATTCAAATTGCTGACAGGTCAAAATGTGTCAAATAGTTGAGTATTATGTTAGGATTACATATATGTTACATATATATTATTACATTTTGCAGTTTTTTTTATAAGCCACCTGCATTACATTACATTTACAGATGTTACAAACAAATATAATACTCAACTGTCAATATTTAGACCTGTCAACATTTTAATCTAGACCTTTTGGTTCCTGCCACAAACCCTTTACAAAAGTTAAATAAAGATATAAAAGTAATAAATGCATATTAAAAGAAAACGTATTACAAGCTGTGCGTGGATAACAACAAATAACATCTAACCCTAGGAAAGTGGGGATAGGCACACGTGAGTGCACGTATCAGCATATATTTGAACGCTTTCTCGTCTTATGATTATTCTCAATAAAGTTATTGCGGATTTTTTTCTAATGTTATATGTGCATGGCTAGTTAGGTTAATTGATCTTGTGAGCCAGGCTAGGAACACCTGTACATTATGCTGATTATCCTCCTGACAAGAGACAATAAAACTGTGAGGATCCAGTAAACTACAGAGCATCTGAAGTGACCTGAAGAACCAACCAATCCAGATGGCTAATGACCTTCCACCTGTGATGTCATTATTTCTTTGATTATGAATGATAAAAAGCCCATGCTCTGACTCTGAAGGCAAAACATTCATGTATTGAAGTTCGTATATCAGTATATCTGATTTTGCTCAACCTGTTGGTATTGAAAGTAATTCTGGATTAAGCCTATCCCTTTCGGAGTAAATCTTTTTGTCTGTTGGACCACAATTGTGATTGGATTGGACTTTATTATTATTTCCGGTGTGCGCGTTGCATACAAATCTAACAAGATATCACACCAAGAAGTAGACTAGTGACTGCTTTATTTGTGCCACCTTACCCCAATTCACTAGGATAAAGTTACACATGACACACAGGAAATCCAAGAAAACTATGGATGCTCCTGTTAAAGTCTAGGTTTTATGTACAATTTTTGTACTGTGATTTCTTTTTGTACTTTTCTCTTTAAGTTCTTTGTTTTTCTGTCAGGGGCTGTACTGTACTTGGCTCCTCTACTCAGCTCATTGTGTCATTGCTGTACTTGTGGGCCTCCATATCATGGCCCTGTGACAATGCCAAGACTAAGGGTTCCTCTGCAAATTATCCTGTCCTTTCCCTTTGCTTTGAGTTCCTAGTTCCTGAGAAGAATGTTGTCCCCTTAACAGATAAGGGACATGAACTATAGTGAAAGAAAAAAAGATGGCCTTTCGGAAGCAAACTCAAAATAATGATGACAGGGAGGAGTATTTTGAAAAGCAGAAGAAGGCTAAAAAGGTTATCAGAGCAGCAAAGGCATAAACTGAGGAAAAACTGGTCCACTTACGAAAAGGGGACAAAAGCTTTTTTTAGGTATATAAATTAAAGGAGAAAAAATAAGGAGGGTATAGTAAGGCTCAAAGCAGAGAGTGGGATTCTTGTTGAGGGTAAAAGGGCTGTGGCAGATCATGTTCAGATGACATGAACAGGGTATACTGGGAGGCGGGAAACACATGATGAAGAATCCTGGGATTCTGGAGAAAAATAAAATGGGGAATATTTTTACGGGCTTTAGACTAGTAATAATACATTTCTCAATTTTGTGCAAAAACTGCTTTCTACGGTTCCTAATTTCCACTCTCCTGATATGACAGTATGTCACCTTTACAAAAGCCTAGCAGCATTCCTTGATGAAGTCACTCCAGCTACACCTCATACACCACAACAACATCAATGTTAGTCATGGCACACTATGGAAACATGAAACCTTAGAAAACTATCTGGCATATATCTTGTTCTCCCTTAGACTTTTTAACTTACAGCAATACTTATCACAATTATCTAGAGATGCTTGATTCCTTTTCTTTTTTAATTTGTCTGGCAGAGGGACACTAAATTGTGACATATTTCTATATGTTTTATAAATGATAGTATAAGAAAGATATTCTGGTCTTAAAAACAGTGAAAACAGTGAAGAATGTCTGTCATGTTGGTTCATGCATTAATTTATTTTCTTATTAAATAGGCACATTCACTGTTTTGAAGACTCTAGAGCAAGCCTGGCCAACCTGTGGCTCTCCAGGTGTTGTGATCTTTCTATATGTCCCAGCGTGCTTTAACTGCAAAAGCATGGCTGATACCTGACAGTGCATGCTGGGAATTGTAGTTTCACAACAGCTGGAGAGCCACAGGTTAGCTGGGCATGCTCTAGTGTGTTTCTCTTATACTGGCTTCTATATTATAAATATACGCTGTGCTTGAATCTATTCCATGCGATATTACGGGCACCATGTTAGCACATTTGCATATAGTTTGGGCATGATGTCAACATCGTGAAATTCTATTACAAGAGTTAATACCAGCATCGTGCCCAACAAATTTCCTTGAGCCCAACAATGAATATTTTGACTATACATTTCAATGTAAATTAATAAATTATAATACACCCTTCTATTGGTGCACTGAAGGTGCTACAGGCAACAGAATGCCCAAGAGTTTAATGGCAGCCTGGACTTGCTGCTACCTGTAATGCACCAATACAAGGGGGTATTTTGTGTTTTATGATGTTTCTTGGAGGAGGGAATAAATTGATTTATTTGTACTTTTAGGTCTTCATGGCCATATTGCATGCCCGATGTTTGCAGCATGCAACTGGCTGTGAAGAACTACATCACCCACATAACTCTGGTCCTGTTTACTTTGCTATGTGGGTGATAAAAGATCCAAATAGAATAGGGTTATTTTTGTGGGACCTATTAGGCATGATGGTTATGATGTTGCCCTTGTGCCTAATAGGTTCCGCACATCACAGGGAATAGAATCAGGCCTTCTGAGTTAACAAGGAGCAAGCAAATTACATCAAGATTAGTGACAGTTTTTTTGAAAAGAAAAATGGACCTTTCCTGTTATCCGACCTACATTATATATTATCTGCCCATAGATAATATATTAATAATAATAATAATAATAATAATAATAATAATATAATAATAATAATAATAATAATAATAATAATAATAATAAGCACATAATATCATTATAGGGGGCATATAACAGGAAAGGTCCCCCAAAAAGTTGGAAAATAATGCCTCCCTCTAACACACACACAAACTGATGTCTTACACACAAACTCACACACAACCTAATGTCTCACACATAATCAGACAATACCTGATGAAACACACACACACACACACACACACACACACACACACACACACACACACACACACACACCTTTTGACCTGCACCATCATGGAGCCGCCTTGAGTTCAGAGCCAAAGCACCTGGCTGTGTCCCACTGAATGGCTGCCAAGCGTAGGAAGCCATTCAGTGGGACAAAGCCTGCAGCTGAGCAGTCACTTCTAGCTGGGTAGCACTGGATAGCAGTGTGGCCCGGGGTGCACATGCCACCCTGCCCCCATCCCAGCCCACCTCTGCCTAACTCCAATCTGCAGTCTCTCTACTAGTAGCTTCCCGTCTTTATTTAAGCATGCACTAATTACTCCAATTCTGAAAAAACAAAACTCCGACCCAAGCTCGTCCTCAAATTATCAGCCTATATCACAGCTTCCATGCCCCTCAAAGTTGCTCAAGAGACATTTCTATACTCTCCTTACTTACTTTCTCACACAATCTTCTGGATCCTCTTCAATCAGGTTTTTGTTGCCAACACTCCACTGAAACTGCATTGACCAAGGTGGTCAATGACCTATCCACTGCTAAATTAAAAGGTCTTTCTGCTGCTTTTGACACTGTCGACCACTCTATTCTCATACAAATGTTACAATCCTTAAGTATTGTGGACATGGCTCTTGTCTGGTTCACCTCCTACTTTTGTAATCGCTCTTTCAGAGTTAGCTATTCTGGATCCACCTCCCCTGCTCTTCCCCTGTCTGTTGGAGTACAGTGTTAGCTTTATTGCTCTTCTTTATCTATACCACTTCTCTTGGACAACTAATAAAGTTATTGGGATTTCAGTATTATCTGTATGCAGATAATACACAAATCTACCTATCTACTCCTGATCTCTCAACGTCAATGTTAGCTCATGTAACTGAATGTCTCTCTGCCATTTCACCTTGGATGTCCTCCCGTCATCTCATATTAATAATATTTCCACCTGTCAATAAAAGTTACCCACCCAGTCTCTCCTTCTGTGTTGCCAACACTAAAATAATCCCTACTCATAAAGCTCAAAGCCTAGGTATCACCCTTGATCTTTTGTTCCCCACATACAATCTGTTTCTAAATCCTGTGATATATATCTAAAAAACATTTCCAGAATACACATATATCTCACACAAGACCCTACTAAAGCTCTCATTCATACATTAATCATCTCCTGCATTGATTATTGCAATGCTCTCCTTATTGTGTGCAAGCAGCAGCTAGACTGAATTATTTTATTTATAATGTTCTTCTAGAGCTGCTCCACTTTGTCAATCTCTACATTGTTTGCCTGGGTATTACAGAATCAAATACAAACTCCTTTTACTAACCTACAAAGCTATCAATAACACTCGCCCACATACATATCCTCACTCATCTCAATATATATCCCAGCTCGTTCTCTTATATCATCACAGGACATACTTCTCTCCTCTACTCTAAACAAATGCTCTAATTCCCAGTTACAGGACTTCTCCCCGGATGCACCCACTCTTTGGAATAAACTTCCTCGTCCATTAAGACTATCCTCTACTCTCCAAACTTTCAGGCACTTCCTTAAAACTCATCACTTCAGCGGAGCTTACTAACTTGCACAAACTTCTGCTTAATAGTTGTCATATTATTGTCATAATATTTACAATCAATTTGTTATTTGATTTTCCTTTCTGTTAAACGATTAACACAAACTTGAAAACTTTACTTTCCATACTAAAAGTACCCTAATTTCTGCTACTAACTGCTGTGTGACTGGATCATATAAAGCACTGAGCACTTTTACCTTACACGGTGGCATGTCCATTGTGTGATATATAGAAAGCTAGCAGGCCGGACTCTCTTACCTACCCAGTCTGTCTGTTACCGCCCAGCCTTGTTATAATGATTGGTAAAATTGTAGAGCGCTACGTAATCTGCTGGCACTATATAAAAACCTGTTAATAAACAAATAATAATTAATAAATAATTACATTTTCAGATATCAATTTATGTGCTGCCCCAGCAACTATAAATCTGCCTGCACATATTACATTGTCCATCCATTGCATTGCAATGCAGTTTTCCCAAAGTGCAAATTACCCTCTTAAAATACAAAACATTTGTAGTGGACAACCAAAGATTCATGTATAACAAGACTCTAATTACAATCTATTTTTATATATTTTGCCAATAGCACAAAACAAAAAATGCTTGATCTTTAGGAGGTTAATAAATTGAGGCTTACTCTTATAGCACACATGGTTGTCTTATTTTGGAATAAATGGGAATAAATGGAAAATGTAGTTTAAGGATTGTTTCCATGTGAATGGCCCATCTAGAACTGATGCATACAACATGTTATGTTGCATTTGTACATTTTGGTCTTGTGATCTGTTACAAAGCTTGTTGGGGGAAGGGCTGAGATTTTATGAAAGCTGGTGCTTGAACTTGTACATTAAATATATGGAGCTCAGTTTAATACGTTTTCATGGGTTTAAGACGTTCTACTAGATATTCTATTGACTTACAGATATTTCATGTCTATAAAATATATGTGATTTTTTTTGTCCATCTAAGTAATGTATAGAGAGTTCCTTCATTTAAATCTGCAGTTGTATTAGCCATAGTGAACACGTAATATAGCCATTGGCTTACAGGGAGAGAAATGCACAACTGCATTAGGGGGAGTTATTTTATAAATATGGGTGTATCCTGGCATTTACAACACACTTGGACAATGGTGTAACTCCAGTGGAAGCAAGTGAATGTGGCTGCTACGGGGCCCGGAGGAGAGGGGGGCATGTTGTAGCCACCCAACCTGCACCCATTAAGGAAGCGCCAGAGGCTTGCAGCTTAAACAGTGCTCAGCACTCAGGACCGGATCCAGAGTTACGTTCGACACCCCACTTTTGTACACAAAATGCATAAGTGGGGTCTTTTGAGGGGAGGGCGCTTAGTTCTGTACAATAGATAATCCATAGTAAGGGGATTCACGCCTGGATCAGCGGTCGGACAGCAGCGTAAGTCACACTTATTACGAATGAGAGAGGGGAGTGACAGGGGGGAGTTCAGACCCCTCTCTCGTGCAATCAGACAGACTCCTGCATGTACAGAAAGTGTTCGGGGGTCTGAATCTGGTCCTCAGTCTATAAATGCAGAGTTCTGTTTATAAATACATTGGCAATAGATGACCGCTTAGCACTGGTAATGTATATTTAGTTATGTGTGGGACTTGTTTCCCGCTATGGCATCCAATACATAGGCAGAATAATAAGGATGCTTTGTGCAAAATGTATTGAACACTGTCAGAACATCATCTATGGAAACCAATTACATGCACTTTTATGCCAAGTTCAGAAAGAACACAATGGATATTTTAGTTATATTGCACTTAAAGAAATAGAATTGGTGAACACTACCATTAGATTGCATTGACTTATTGATCTACCGCTTAGAAACAATAGAGATGAATCATTTTTTAAATCTTTATTTGATAGTATATTTATTTATTCCTTTTCATAAGGTTTTGAATTAGTAAGAACAGGCATTTCTGTAAGTCACATACAGAAACCGCCTGTCTGTATGTACTGCGCATGTGCAGTAAAAAGAATTCTGCATCGGACGGATACCGTGTAGACTTTAGTGTCCTCACAGGGGGTCGGTCCATTCACCATGCGTATGAGTTACTTCTACACGGTGGCTGGACATGGGCATTAGATCTCTTAACTGCCTTCCACATGGTGGAGATGGGGGGTATATTTATCTGTTTATTGCGGAATATAGCGTAGCAAAGTCTATATATACATATATTTAATTGTTATATCCTTTGGTTTGTTTTTGTGCTATTCAATTGCAGCAATGTACACCTGCTTAACAGGGAAACACGTCAGAGGTTTTACAGTGGTCTACGGATGCTAATTTAGCAGTTAGATCCCATTAAGACTTTGGAAGGCGTTCTCTAAAGATGGAGAGAGACGTTTCATACTTAGAATTTCCTGGATATATGTGGTAACCGTTTGGAGGATTTAAGGCATGAAATAGATTATATCTTCCCTCCCAGTGCTAACACAGATAGCATGTTGACTAGTCCCATGATCCCGAACTATATCTAGCATTGGACCTAACTCGTGTTCATTATCTACTTCACTCAAAGATTCCTCTAATTCAAGAGTCCGAATACCATCTGGCATTGAACTGGCTGCTTATTCCAACCAGATAATATCTATCACTTTACTGGAAGATTCCTCTTGTTGTATAACCGCTATCATATCTTTCCAGTCCAAGCTGGGCATGTAACCACGTCATTAACATTTTGCTGCTCTCGGAATATATATATATATATACATATCCAAAATGGAGGCAGCTACAAAATCAGTTTATAAAGTAATATATATGACCGGTGCACAAGGCAAGGGGAATTTGTACAAAAAACAAGACATGGCCTGGCACTCTAGCCATTACTCAGTTACTAATCATGAACTTCTATCTTTAAAATAAAAATCAGAGAATTAGTTACAAATATCTGCAGATACGTGATAAGCTGTATCTTTCTAAACCAAGAGCATACCTCACATGGAGATTCCCAGGTCTC
>WWET01000401.1:354784-365168 GCA_011038615.1 Limnodynastes dumerilii
TATATATATATAAACATTAGGGGCCCCATTTATATTGACATTTTAGTGATGTAGAGTTTAGTATTTTAGTCTTTATTTTGTTCATTTATTTTATATTATACATTGTATGTATTAATAAACTACTGTTGTACCTTGCATTTTTTTCTTTTATCGTCTTAAAATTGGTACATTAATACACACTAATGCTTATTAAAACAAAGTTGCGCTTAAAATGAATTGCGACAGTGGATGGTATTTACAACTATTATTGTTTTCTGTTTGTTTCCAATACTGTTCTATATACTATTTCAACTTAAAATGTTACATCGCATCCATATACTTACACTAAAATTGCAAAGAATTATCAGCATGTTTAAGTTCTTAACTCTGAGTGGTCTCATGTTTTACATTTTAAAGATGAAATAATGACAGAAAGCAGTAAGTACATAACAAAGAAAAAAACTGGCTTGATTGGTTTTTGCAGTCTCGGAAGTTGTGGTAGAAGATATTTGATTCTGTGCTGTAACAGTGTCTTTGTTTGAGAGATAGTTTCTGACTTTTATGAGTCCTTCACTCAACTCTTGAGTTTTGTGGTATTTAATCCTGATTTGCAATCATCTTCTGCAACAGGATATTTTGATGAGCAATCACTCATTTCATCTTTTTTTTCCCTGCCAAGATTTTCATGTGTAACTTTTTTTGACAGCTCAATTTTCCCTGTATCTGCTTTAACAAAGCATCTGGTGACCTAATACTTACACATAAATTTAGTTTGGTTGTGGGTATTTGTTCAGCTATATGTACACCAATGTAGCTGAACAATGTGTGTCAGTAAGGCATTTTCAACTGTAAGGGCCAGATCAAGCCTGAAATGGTGAGAAAATGGTGGAATTGGGGAAAATGCCACGCAACTAATGGAAGGTTTTTGCATGATCTAAATGTTAATGTAACTACTGTTTTCAAATTGTATGTGCACATACAGAAGAGTCATACACAATGCAGCTAGTGCAGGGTCGTTCACTATTGTATGTAATTATGTGTTATGTATAATGGAAATGGTGGTTATGCTTCTTACAAATAACTTCTAACGCAGATTTACAAAAAATATAAAAATTAATTAGTATCAAATAAAATTAAATGAAAAATAGAATAAAAAAAAACAAAACAAAATACAAAATAATACATATGTAGCATTTCTATAACTTTAGTGTGGCGGATGCATATATACACGTAGGACCGGATTCACAGATACGATTTAGCTGCTTTTTCCGTGCGTATTTTTAGGATCGGAGTAACTGTGCATGCGTAGTAACTTTTTACGCAAGTTACGTAGGATTTAGGCACGGAAGTGCGTTAGGCACGGGTTTTAAAATCGTACTTAGTCACATAAATACGGGGGGCGTGGTTGTCTTCTGTACGTGCAAAGTTACGTGAAAGTGGATGGGGGGAAGAATTTAAATGGCCTTTTTAGGGTGCAGTTAGTAATGTACGTACATACCTAAGCAACTTAGGCACGTAAATACGCCCGTAGAGTTAAGGGTGCCATATGGAAGCGTAAGACACAAAAAATGTGTCCAAGGGCATTTAGAGTCCTGAAAGTGGGACACAATAAAGCCCGACCACAGTTCTGCCCAAACTCCACCCAATTCTGTACAAACTTCACTCTCAAATGGGCATATTTTGAAAAACTCCACTCACTCCCCCACAAGCCCCTCCCCTTTGGCAGGCCAGAAAAAAATAGGTACAGTTGGGAGGTATATGCTGTCATATATATCTGTAAGCGTGGCTGGATTGAAAGCTAAAATGACTGAGTATGAAAGGGTTTTTTTTACATTTATTTAATTCATTATTTATTTATCATTTATCAATAATAACTGGCCGACCTTAAATGTTATGTTGTGGGCAAACTACAGGCAGCAGCGGGCCCAGGTGTCAGGGCACACTGGCTCTTATGGCTCCCCATGTGCCAGCGTGCCCAAACAGCCATGAGCATGGCGGCACCTGGAGTACTACAAGTACCAGCATTCCCACGTGTTTAATAGCAGCCTGGGCTTGCAGCGGCTTGTAGTGCACTATTACAAGGGGATATTTAAAGTTTTATTACGCTTCTAATTAAATCTTTATTCATTTTTATTTTTACAATTTTTTTAAACTAGCTGTTCACATCCATATTGCATGCAACTGGCTGTGAATATTTAAAATACAATATCACCCACATTGCGCAGTACCTGCTTAGCATGCGCTCAGATCTGGATCGGGGCCACTGCAGGTCATGTCTAAAGCAGGGGGGCACTCATTCAGTTGTACAAGCTAAGGACCCTACTTTACTTGCTGCTGTACAATTTATATCCCTTTCACAGTGCTCACTCACAGTACGCAATCAACCATTTCCTACCACTTACATGAAAAGACTCCCAGCAAAGATGTCTGTAACCTGAAGCAATAAAAAATAATCTAAAAAAAACTGAATTCAGATTTTTGTATACTTAATCCTTAATTTAACTTAACCCCCGATGAGTCTCATAATCCTACAATATCTGGGGAGCAAGAGGCTGCTGTTCCGCATTTTAACATTTTAAGCCCACTGCTGCTAAGAGGACTAGAGTAGATAAACCATATGTTATTCCATTCTATTCATGGTCCACGTTTTTTTATTTCTAATTTATGAGGTGTATATTTTAAAAAGGAGTAATGCTTATTTTATTGCTTCATCTGACCAATGATGTTTATAATTAGATACTTCAGTGATTTCATACTGTGGACTACCATGGTTCCATCGGGTCTGTTATAGTTTCATGGAAAAATGTAAGATCTTTTTGAGAGGAATTTGATATAAATCAAAGACAAATAAATCTGCTAGGCACGCAATGAATAGAGAGAGTGTGATTCACTTTTCTTTCTTACACATTAAGGATGTTTAGATTCTGTTATCCAAGAAATGTCAGTCATTGGCCATGTCATATAATGAGAGCTTATTTTTATGTTAATAAATATCCAACATGACTCTCATACTTTAACATACTAATGGATATGACAAAAAAGCTACATATATGTGTAAGCCAATTTTGCCAGATATTTTCTACAACCTTTTACTACTAATGTACATTTAAAGTCATATATAAAGCAAGTGAAAATAAAAAAAAGTTATAGACCCCTGTAAAAAAGAAGCCTTGGTCACTTACCTTTTGAAGTAATTTTCTTCGTCCTTATGGCTCCTCAGTGGTGCGCTGGCTGCTGGCTTACTTTCTGGTAGATATCAGAATGAAGTGCCCTTAGTATCCGCATCACCTTATCACCCAGCAGATTCACCTTGTCAGGAGGGAGGAGAAGGAGAAGAGGGTGTGCTTGGGTAGGCCTGTGAGACTTGACAATTTTCTTACATTGTAAGTATTGATGTTTATCAGATTACTGATGAGCAGAAGAGAAATATCTCTGCTACATGATACCTTAACACACTTTGGCAAACTTTGGCAAATTCAAAGTTAAGTCATCATATTATGTGATATGAGACTCTCATAGGATAAGAACTTCAAGCACAGCTTAACACATTTCTAGCACTTAATAGGTTGAGGGGTAGTAAAAAAACATGCTGGGATGGCAAAATAGGAAAAAAATAGGGGATGTCACAGCCACTGAATACTAGATAAGGACCGATGAATCAAAACGTTAAATCCTATGATGTAGGGTAAGTGAATGGATAGCTTCTCACTGTGAAACATATAGGAGCAAGCGTGATGGCTTAAGGCTCTTTCACGGGATGTAGAGAAGGTGACATGAACAGAGGGACTGGGACTTTAAACCAAAAGCACTATCTAATACCCTCAAAATAATATAGTTAATTGTTTAGGGGTTTTTCTACAGCAAGATAATGACCCAAAACATACCTTAACTTACCTCTAGACAATAGACTGGATCCAGATATCCAAATGGCAGCTGATTTATGCAATCGGCATGGGTAAATTGGAACACAGGATGCACAGATATTGTTTCTGTATGTCCAACAATTCCATATGTGGGATGGGACAGACCTCTGTGTGTACTTTATATTCATGGTGGGCTGGCCTTCCTATGTAAATCATACGGTAAAGGCTGGGTTTAGCACTTATGAACTATTGTCTTCTTAGGATGTTTAACCTTACGTGCAGACAAGATAAGGTATGGTTCTGGACCTTGTGAGAGAATGCAGTGCCCTATACACTCACAAGTGGAACTTAGTAGTGGCCAAATGTACAGAAGCCCCATGTCATAGCTAACTGCAGGGAAAAGAACAAGACTATAGGCGTCAAATCATTCAATAGCCATCACAGCAATAGCAACCTATGTGTAATATTTATGTGAACTAATAGTGGTGCAGAGAATTTCTTGAACATTTTATTTCCAATCTAAAAAAGCTACATCAAGGACTCTTAATTCCATTTTATTAGATAAGCAAAAAAAATAAAAATAAGGCGTGGCTTCGATATAAACAATCCTTGCTTTGTGTAATAAGGGGTGCATGGCTTCTTGTCATGTTCTCTCAAATCTATCAGAGTGTTGGGAATGGCCAGCAAATTCTTTGTGCCCCACATATAAGAGATGTGACTGGCGTAACTACAATGCCATTGTAGTTTTAAATACTGATGCTCCATGATGGAAAAACATGTAACAATGAGCAATGGAATTTCATTATCTGGTTTGTCTGGCTGCTGCATCTGCAGAATTAGTTTATAGGACTACTTTGTTTGACATAGGATCATTGTACAGTGCAGAGGTTGGCATTGCTACAACCACAGCATTAAAGACATGAGTTCATGTTGCTCTCAAGCATATTACTGGAAGATGGCTATTTTGTTTTTAAAACTATAATGCACCAGATCTCTTCTCCTACGTGTATCTGTTTCCTCTTAAACTGCCATATTGATAAGCTGTTTCTAGGGGACATATGCTTGCAACAAATCATTATTTACATATAGAACTAAGGGCACCAGTTACTAACTTCATTCTCATGCGTTAATGTCCATATTCATGTTAAAATCGCATTATTGCAACTGTATTTACAAGCCATGGCTCGCCATGGAAAACTGCAGTTTCCATGGCGATCCATGTAAATAACAGATGTCTCCATTTTGCACTCCGATCCTAGCATAAAAATAATCTGAATGGCGTTATTGTAGTAATTCCAGCTGTACCTCCATATATCCTTCTCGCCCCCCAAAAGCTGTTATTAGGGGATTGGATATGGGAATTTGTATGGGGAGGCCACTGGAATACACATATATGGATGTAAAAATAAAAAATAAATATAAATGTTTACTATTTTTTACATTTTTGAAATAAGTAAAATATATGATTAATTTAAATAAATGTAGAAAGAGAAGAAACTTACCTGACCGGGCGACGCGCCTGACTCTGAAGATTTCAAAGTCCCGACATGAACACACTGCGCATGGACTCAAGAGAGTCACTGTACATGCTCAGGACTTAATTCACTCTTCATTTGAATGAAAGGTCCTGCGATGACCTCACAGATCATCGCGGGACCTCGCTGGAGGGGTGAGTACTAATACATTCTGTGAACGAAGCTGCCAGACGCGCAGTGAAGATGAGTGAACCTGGTTCAGCAACATTCACAGAGAAACATTAAGATAAATAAATAGAGCCCTATATCTCTGGTCTATGGATGACTCCCAGTGTTTCTGCCCACATACTGGGTACCTCAGCTTTCAAATGAGTCCTTCTTTGAGCCAAACACCAAGAATATACATTTAGATGAAATCTGTCTGACCTATTAATACATATGGATCCCATATTCTCTTCTTATGTGTTATCAGTTGTTTCTGAGAAAAAGTGCACAATTACTGGGAACTTACACAACTCCATGTTTGATATATTTACATTCCAGAAGATTTATTTATTAGGCTGGTTATTCATTATACTGTATTAAATGCAACTAAACTAAATGCAGGTTAAGGTTCCGTGTTTTAAAAACAGCTATTTAGTCTTAAATTGGTGGAAGTGGGTTTTTTACATACTAGGGCCCGGATCCAGAACTACGGCCGTCTTCCACAGTAGGCCGTAATTTGCTGAAAGACAGCTATTGCACATGCGTAGTAGCTATTGTACGTAATCAACGTATTGTTTCGATACATAGATTGCGTATATGTGGTCTTAAAGACTGCATATACGCAATCTACGTATCAAAACGATACGTTGATTACGTACAATAGCTACTATGCATGCGCAGTAGCTATCTTTCAGCAAATTACGGCCGTGCGATCTTTTAGATAACTAAAAGGGGGGCACTTCCCGCAGCCCTCCCCTGTGCAGAATTTTTTGCCGCCCTGGACTCTGCTAGGTCTAGAAAAGTAAATTACCCTTTGTGAAGGATGTGACATTACCATTATACTCTAACTCTAATATCAGACCCTCCAGCATAACCTTTTCCATTAGGTTCAAAACACTGTTCCTGAGCCTCTAACAATCAATTACTATGGTGAACAACTATGTTAAGGAGAAAAATGTTCTTCAATCAGTTAATTCATGTAAACCAGGTAAGTGACAGTTGGAAGCTCAGGAGCAGAGTACTTTGTTTTTAGTGGAATGGATCATGTCTGTGATTTACATAGCACCACAAAACATATACAAAAAAAACATTAAGAGCCCATTTCGTCATTTGGAGTTGTTGTACCAAACGGAGGACCATTCATTCCAAAACACAGCTCTCCGCAGATACATGGAAAATTTTGCCTCAATGCTTGAGGAACAGAGTAAGTACAACTTACATTTCACATATTTACAATCCAAATTTTGTGGCAGCTTTCAGTGGGAGCAGGAAGCTCCCTCTGCGGTCTTCAATTGGATTGCAGGGTTCCCTTAACAAGTGCAGCAATCTTCCAAAAACATTATGCACTAGCAGGCCTGCACTATCCACCCATCCATGCGATAACCTCATTGGACCTGATCCAGAACTACGCCTCAGAGCGAATGTACGCGTGGCAGAGACGTAAAATCGCTCTTTTGTACGCACTACGCATGCGCACCATAGAAGATACGCACATTAACGTAGCGTAATTGTGAACGTATGGGCCATTCACATATGTGTCGTGTAAATACTTATGTGTGGGCGTGCCAATTTTACGTTTCCACAAAATACGTGCGAAATACATGAAGAAGGCGGGGGGTTGTATTTAAAGTGTACACTATGGGCGTGCTTAGCTGCGTAAATTCGTCTAGCCCATACGTACGTGTGCGTATGACTGCGGTTACGTTGGAAAAAGTTAAGGTAGGGTTTGGAAAGCGTATCTTAACAAAATACGTCCGTGCAAGGGGTGTGCCGAGGGGAGTGTAACGAATTTAAGCACACAAAAATACGCTCCGCGAATAAACGTACGGCAAACGTAGTTCTGGATCTACCCCATTGACTGTCCCCTTTGCACCAACAGACTTACTATAACTAGACTACTGTAAATTCTCCACCTTCTGTGAACGTACATGGTAGCAGTGTGGAAGTCTGAACTGGTAAGCAGAGAGAATGCACACATACACTGTATATCATAATACCAAAGTACAACCTCTAAATTGTAAATGGGTCACAATGTGTTTAGATTGGGTAATATGTTCTTTTCATGTAAGGAAAACAAAGAGGGGCTGCATTTACTAAACTTTTATTTCATATGATAAAGGCCATATATATGAAAAATGAACACCACTGATGGTATATTTGTACCTACTGGTGTTTGTGGTGCATATGCATCTACGGACCCCCGCAGTGCATGTTGTATGCCTTTTCTGTGTTAATGGTCCCTTTTCCGAACTTGTGGTTTCTGGCTTCTTGTTCCAGTGCAGGTGGTCACAACACCCTATGTAATAACTCTATTCTGTAATAGAATGTAATTAACAGAAGGTAATAATGTCAGGAAAAAACAGGTTTCTTACATGACAACTGAGCTTTGTGTACTTTGATTGGTGGATGTGGATGTAATATTTATGCTCATATTTAGGTAATCCAGATTAAATAACCATATGATCAGATTTTAGTACCACCTTCGACTGGTACATAAGTGCAGTATCTCTTCAAGGATTTTCAATAACATACTATTATCATTTCTTTCAACTCACTATATTGACTATTTTCATTGGCATCAGGCAGTAGGGAATGTTCAAATTCATGTGGTCAAAACCCATGGACCTCAATATGTCCACATCCCACCACCAGTATCCCTCAGATGACGCCTATGGGGTTGTCTTCAAGTTGTCTTTTCAAGTCCTGCTATATGTAAGGTAAAGAACAAATTTGCAGATAGCTTGTTAAGAGTTAAGAACTTAATGACATTACAAATTTGAAATATTATAGTTATTATATATTATAGCAACCATTCAGATTCTAGCTGACATTCTCTGGTATGTAATAGGAAAGTGAGAGCTAGAATCTGATTGGATTCACTCACAAGTTTCAGACGGGACTGCAGAAATAAAGTGCTTTATTTAACGGTTGGATACGAAACCAACACTCAGTTACTTGGAGCCAATGTAGCTTATTTAAGGAATTTGTGGGGGAGCTGTTCTTTCCGGATATATGATGTACATATAACTTTGAAAATAAAGTTAACTGTGACAATAAATTTTTAAAAACAATATTTAACAATTTATTATAAACACTTATTTATATAGCGCCACAAATTGTCTGGAGCGTTTTACAGACATTACAGACATTAGACATTCACAATAGTCCCTATTCCCTATTGGAGCTACATACTAAGGGCCCTAATGCATACACACACTAGAGTTAATTAGTCAGCAACCAATTAAACTACAAGTATGTTTTTGGCATGTGGGAGGAAACCAGAGCACCCAACGGAAACCCACGCAGACACAGGGAGAATATACAAACTCCATACAAATACTCACTGAGCCACTGTACTATCCCTGAATGAATGCAGTTTTATGAACAAAATATTATGGTTATACAGGCTAAACAGTTGAAACATTTGTGTTATATGCACCAGTGTTTTAAATTTTGGCTCATACTTTGAGTTCTACACTAGCTGGTATAACAATAAAATTTTCTTCATACAACTACATTACGTATTGGGTGTTACGCCTTTCGCATTTAGTTTGATCGCGCTTCCTGTTCAGTATGTATATATTCAATCACTCTAAAATAATTGTAACTATACTTTATATTTAGTTGGCAAATGATAAATCTTACCAAATGAAACAATAAATGTAGGAATTTTGAATGTCAAAATTGTTTCAAATCATAAAAAAAAATACGAAAAATTGTGATCATTTTTAAACATTTTTCATGTTACACATTGACATACAATAAAAATGTTTATATTAGGGATCCATTTACTACAAAGTAAATGTAAATTAAAAGAACCCATGACTTTTTGTATGCACATATACAATAAAGAAAAAAGAGAGAGGCATTAGCTTCTTATGGCAATACGTTTTCTTACTGGCTTATTGACTGTCTGGGAAAGCAGCAGAGAGATCATTGCCTTCTCTAAATCCTGATAGATAGATAGATAGATAGATAGATAGATAGATAGATAGATAGATAGATAGATAGATAGATAGATAGATAGATAGATAGATAGATAGATAGAGAACATGCAGGACAACTGTCTGCTGCGTATTTTCTCTATCAGTGTTATAAATGATACATTATGTGTTTGTAGTGTGGTGTTACATTCGGCTTTACTCACATAAAGGCCTCCACTGCAGCATACACAAACTGCCATTAAATCAACACTTGGACATGGAAAAGGCATCTATACACATCCACTCTTCAAATAAATACAGCATTAAATGCACTGCTCCTCAAAAGCCTTTGGTCACAGAGTAATGTAAATTGTGGTTTAGCTTTGTATACATTAGGACAATTAATAATTTATTGTCAAGCACACCCTTCTTACAATATACAACGTTCTTAAACATTAACTTTCTTCTATCAAATACATGTAAAATCCTGTTTACTTGCAAATTAAGGATCTCCAAAGTGCCATTGCTGAGCAATATTTAGTTATTCACCAGCTTGCAAGAATGTATTACTGGCTGGCAGTACCAGCTCACCTACCCAGTTGTTTGAGAGAACCACAAGGCTTATAGCCTGCCCAGACCAGTATTGTTTTAGTCCCTTCTCCTTATACTTTTATGCTTTAATGCAGGGGTTCTCAACCAGTGGTACTAACATACTAAAATATTTGGGGGGCTGAATGGCATATGTAGAGCATGCACCGTAAAATCACGGCACAAAACAACAATAGCCATTTAGACCAGTATTAGTCCCTTCTCCTTATACTTTTATGCTTTAATGCAGGGGTTCTCAACCAGTGGTACTAACATACTAAAATATTTGGGGGGCTGAATGGCATATGTAGAGCATGCACCGTAAAATCACGGCACAAAACAACACAACAAT
>WWET01000401.1:367109-390599 GCA_011038615.1 Limnodynastes dumerilii
CCTACCATTAAGGATATGTTAGTTAAATCCACATTCAGAAATGGTCTCCATACAGGAAAACCTTATGTAAAAAGTAAGGGCTTTTATCGCTGTGGCAGCTGCTTGATATTCAGCAAGTGTCCGATGGACAATTCTTTAAGGAAACAAGATAGCTTCACTTCTAAGAGAAATAATAGAATGCCCAATAAAACAGTTCATTACCTGTAATACATGCAACTGTATATATGTACTTGAATGTGTATGTGGGAAACAATACATAGGCAGGACCATCAGACCACTTAAGGGTCGGTGGTCAGAACACCTACCAAACATTCAAAAATGGGTTGCCACTCATACCCTCTCCTCTCATTTCAAGCAACATCACATTTGTGATTCCTCATTACTAGTAAACTTCTGGGGTATCCAACAAGTTACAGGCAACTGAAGAGGAAAACTAAGGATAGCACATCTCTACCCAAAGCAGAGGTGAAAATGATCTTTTTACTTAACTCTCTAGAAGCAAATGGACTTAATCAGGTTTTGAATTAAAGTGGTTCCTATAAAAATTTATATAGTCTTTGGGAAACCTATTAGGAATTGGTTAAGGATGTGATGTGTCTAACTTTTCCCTATATCTTTCCTACAGTCATACCACCCTGGATATGCCCAAACTCATCCGATCTTGGAAGCAATACAGGGTGGGGCCTGGCCAGTACTTGGGATACCCCCAAGGGAGTCCAGGTACCGTAAGAAAGATCAGGTAAGTATTATATTCTCCCTTCCCAATTACCATTTTTACCACTCTCTCATTGAAATCTTGAGATTTATCTATCATACCATATTTTATTAATTTCTTTAACCGATGCGTAGCTCTAATATTTACGGATTTTTACCTCCTTCTAATTGCCATATTTTTATCTATCCCTTACAGTTGGGATAACTTCAACCCTCAACATAATGGACCAAATCCTGAACTAAGTCCGACATTTGAGTAAGTCCCATCTCGGAACATTTAATAGATAGATCTGAAAAGAAAGTTGTCAATAAAAGGGGTGAGAATGAGTCTATGGTTATTTCCTTCATCTCTAGATTTAACTGTAACCATAAAGGGATTGAAGGGATTATTAAGAAACATTGGGACATTCTCAGAGAGGATAAGAAAATTTCTGAATGTATAGATAAGCGACCTAAATTTGTCTACCGAAGGGCACCTACCATTAAGGATATGTTAGTTAAATCCACATTCAGAAATGGTCTCCATACAGGAAAACCTTATGTAAAAAGTAAGGGCTTTTATCGCTGTGGCAGCTGCTTGATATTCAGCAAGTGTCCGATGGACAATTCTTTAAGGAAACAAGATAGCTTCACTTCTAAGAGAAATAATAGAATGCCCAATAAAACAGTTCATTACCTGTAATACATGCAACTGTATATATGTACTTGAATGTGTATGTGGGAAACAATACATAGGCAGGACCATCAGACCACTTAAGGGTCGGTGGTCAGAACACCTACCAAACATTCAAAAATGGGTTGCCACTCATACCCTCTCCTCTCATTTCAAGCAACATCACATTTGTGATTCCTCATTACTAGTAAACTTCTGGGGTATCCAACAAGTTACAGGCAACTGAAGAGGAAAACTAAGGATAGCACATCTCTACCCAAAGCAGAGGTGAAAATGATCTTTTTACTTAACTCTCTAGAAGCAAATGGACTTAATCAGGTTTTGAATTAAAGTGGTTCCTATAAAAATTTATATAGTCTTTGGGAAACCTATTAGGAATTGGTTAAGGATGTGATGTGTCTAACTTTTCCCTATATCTTTCCTACAGTCATACCACCCTGGATATGCCCAAACTCATCCGATCTTGGAAGCAATACAGGGTGGGGCCTGGCCAGTACTTGGGATACCCCCAAGGGAGTCCAGGTACCGTAAGAAAGATCAGGTAAGTATTATATTCTCCCTTCCCAATTACCATTTTTACCACTCTCTCATTGAAATCTTGAGATTTATCTATCATACCATATTTTATTAATTTCATTAACCGATGCGTAGCTCTAATATTTACGGATTTTTACCTCCTTCTAATTGCCATATTTTTATCTATCCCTTACAGTTGGGATAACTTCAACCCTCAACATAATGGACCAAATCCTGAACTAAGTCCGACATTTGAGTAAGTCCCATCTCGGAACATTTGTGCATGCGTGCACCAGATGTTCCGACGGTGTAAGTACTAATGTACGTAACGAAGTTATGTACATTAGTACTTACGATGAAGGGACAGACCCTTCAGTTACAATGGGTGTATCCCTACCATATAGATGGGGATAGTTATGTAATTGAGCGTTTTCAGTCCCTGCTTAGAAACTCTGCATTCCGAAATTGGGACATTTGAAAGTTCCTTTTCACTCATCAAAGCATATGCAATCAATATCCCACCCGGTTCGCAACCAGCTGGGAGGAAATGGCTGTTTCGAAAATCAGCCGTTCGGACCAGGGCCCCACACCCGTAATTGAGGGGTCGGGGCGGGTAAAGCTCCTATATGACTAGGTCTGTGGCCGTATGGTAAAAGTTAAGGTAGGAATCTGGACACATAAGTGTCCAGATTTCCTACTGAGAGTGGAAATGGAGAGTGCAGGGGGTGTGAACTCCCAGCAACGGGTGCATAACTACGGACCCTCGCACACACATAAAGCGTGCAGGGGTCAGGCCGAATATATCTACTTCTTGGACCTTAAATTCAAATTTTCTGTCAGAACCTATCCCACATTTTAATGATAAATAACAATTTTGTATTACTCTCTGGTATTAGTCACTAGCCCCCCCTTAGTAGACACCTACCCCTTTAGTGTAATGTGTTAGTTACTGACAGGTATCTATTCTGCATGTACACTCTGGACATTTTGGTTACAACCAATCACTTACAATATGTATCAGACCCACTAGAAAGTCACTGTATAACTTTTGGATGTTTTCCCCCTTTCTCAGTAATTATATAATCATTCTATCCATGGGATTAGGGAGGATTGTTTATTTCATTTTATTTTATTTCTCTTTTGCTCTTATTTAATTTTTGCCACGTTATGATTCCCCATTCTCTAGTGCACTGTCCCTTTAAATAAAAGAACGGATACCACACGCTTATTGGCAGTTTATTTATTTATCTATTTGCATCCAACAATATTATTTCTGTCCAAATCACCATTCTAATGTCAAAGGGCCTGATCCAGAGCAACGCTCGCAAGCGAGCGTACGACGAGCGTATGCGAATTTTCGGCTAAAAATTCGCAATGCGCATGCCCAGTATGACAGCTTCCGGTCGCCCGAGCGTCATGAGCGAATAGCGGGCGTATCGTTAGCGTATTTTTCGCTCGCTGGGCGTATTTTTTTTACGATGGTCGGCTGGGCGCCCGTTTTACTACAGGGAGGCGGGGATAGCCATTTAAATTGTACAGTATGGGCGTGCTAAGCGTATTTTCTCAGCGTATTTTCTGCGAATTTTCGTACGGCCGACGGTCGTACCCAGTGTAGGGTATAGCCGCCGTAAGCAGGGACTTTACTATGGGAGTGCTAGGGGCGTGTAGGTTGATACGACGAGCGTACGTTCGCATTCGCCCGTCGTGCGAATTTTCGTAACGCTGGATCAGGCCCAAAGTTCTGTTAAGACACCATGTATGTTATTATTACACTTTATTCCGGTTTTTATTCCGGTTTTGCAGTCAGTAGCATTGCACTAATATGCTGGTATCATAGTGCATTGTTATTTTTATGTCTCAGTTATTCATTTTGAAACTTTGTATTTAGGAGACAAAGAGCAATCTAAATGTTGCAAGTTTTTACCAACAAGTTTTCACAAATCTATAAATAATAGCAAGGGGGGGCAGAGATCCAGTGGGATTGACTGAGTTAAGGAACTGCTTACAGCATCACCACCCAGACTCCTTCCATCCTCTACACTGCTGCCCCAGATCTGCAATCAAGTCAAAATCACTCTCCACCAATCAAACACTGTTCTCACATTGGACTTAGACTTAAATATTCAATACTCAAGACTATCCACAAAGCTTTAGAAAAGAGCACGCCTGCTCAAAACGCATCAGTGGTTAGTCTCCACTTCCTGTGTCTCTGTTCACCGGTGCTCTCCACGCTCATGGAATCCTCTCCATCTGGCTGTTTAAGAGCTCCCCCAGCCGCTTGTGGCACGTGGGTTTAGCTACAGGGTACTGAGCATATTAGCTTCAATACTTATTCATGTTTTATACGTTTTATGTTTTAAGATGTGTTTTCTGTTTTTAATTTGTGAATAAACTATGGTTATTCTTTATCCCCATTGGATGAGTGATTTTACATAGGTCTAAGGAGTCGCACCATCAGACCTTTTACTCTGCATCACAATCCTAAACTCATGGTTATTTAGGGGCACAAAGGAGATTGGGCACAATGGGGCTGGATACAGATGGGGTACAATGGAGGCTAGACACAATTGGGGCACAATGGAGGCTGGATTTGGAAGGGGCACAAATGGAGGTAGGGCAGAATTAGAGGATGGACACACATACAAGGGTATTTCAGTAAATGGCTGGACACAGACTTTTTGGGGAGGGGGTGAGGCCGTATAAATTTTTTTCTGACCTGGGCTCTGCTAGGTCTAGAAACGGCACTGATCTATTCCAGAGAAAAGCAAAAGACAAGAGAATATTGTAGGAGCTAGAAGTAGGAATGTCCTTGTTAAACATTTGGTGTAGCTTAAAGAAGTTATAGGAAGTGCCAATCCTTTTAAATGCTTAAGTAGAGTGCGACAAGCACATAGGTACTTAGATGCCCCCAGGCCTTACTGCTGTAACGTTGCAAGCTCATGATGTCCCTTTAATTTACAGAGTGAGACACAGCAGAGATAGGGTCAGGATAGAATACAAATCAATTTATGTTCACAGATGGTCAAGGTTCACTATGCGGACTTTATGAAGACAAGCATGTGATCAGAACACAGTACTGGATCCAGAATTAAGTATGTCTGCGGCAGAATTGAAATTACAACGGTGTAATTCTAACTTCCACACCCAGCACCCTGCCTTATCTTTTTTATGCATCCATCCCATGTAAAATGGGGCTAATGCATAATGAAGGATCATAAATAAGTGCATAAGCTGTAATTGTACAACTTAAATACCTCCCCCATGCCCACCATACATACATGCTGCACATATGACAGGTTGTCATGCCCTGCTGTCTGAAATGCTTACATCCCAGAATCAAGGATTGTGCAGAGTGCTTGTGCATTTAGAATATGTAAATTGGATGTTTTGCATAATCCCTGAATCCAGTCCACATAGAGAGCTGTATGCAGACTGTAAACAGCCAGGGAGCACAGCACTAAAAAAGCAGGTAGCAGAAACCATCACCAGAACAGATGGGAATCCAGCACTGGTTTATAAAGGCTAGAGAACCAGTAAGAGAACCAGGCTAAATGGTTCACCAGATGCAACTAGAGTCAGACCAAGGGCCAGATTTACTAAGGTCAAGTTTGTGAAACTTGTCGTAGTTTGTTTTTATTTGATGCAAGATCGCTGATTTACTATTGTCAACTTGCTGCAAAGTCGCCATAGATGGCTATTTTTTTAAATACCGCTGTTGATCAAATCGCTCTGTTGATTTTTACCATTAAGAACATAGAAGTCGCTGGATTTACTAAGGGGCGACTTTAAAACTCGCAGGAAAATGGCCCCTAAGTCGCCCGAGAAAATAGAGGTGATTGCCATAGGCGATTTTTCTGAACTCAATGGTAATTGGACATGTATTAATCATGCTGGCTATAAAAGTCACCTTCAAAAATCAAGCAGCTGTTGCTAATTTGCATATTGAATGCAATGAATATTTCTGTAAGCTTTGTGCATACAAGCTATATCATGGGAGCTGTGTCCTTGCTGATACCCCCACCAAGGCCACAAGAGCCTGGTGAAGAAGAATATCACCAGCCCCTGGTTCGCCGCAGGCAGCACATACCAAGTCATGTGCGTGTGTTTGCCCAGTGAATGGACCTTGACTCCCTATCTGATCAGGAGGTAGTGCTCTGCTTTTATATAGTCTGTGATGTGAACTCTTGCAAGTTTATGCTAACTCTGTCGAATTTAAAGGAACATGCGATTTTAAAGAAATACACCATTCCACCATTGAAACCCATAATGAAAATATGAAGCACATCCAAACTCCATTGACTTTTAAACAACCTCCACGACTATATCGATGACCATCGCTGTAGTTTGCAACTAGCAGGATTAACTCGACTCTTAGTAAATCCGGCGACTTCTAAAAAAAGCACCAGTCAAATACGGCGATGGCCTGTGAGTTTTAGACGCGAGTTAACTCGCCCTTTAGTAAATCCGGCCCCAAGACTGAATCATTAAATGGCAGCTGCAAAGGGGAGAGTTGCTGAATAGTCACTGACAGACAATACAAGGCAAGAGCTTCACTTGGGCAGCGTGTTAAGAACTGCTGTTCTTAACACATAGGGACATATAAACACTGATTGTTAATGCATGTTAATCTGTTGTAGTGTAATAAATAGATCCATATTTATGATAATTTATTTGTACATAATACAAATAAAAGAAACAAAGCTCCCCCACAAAATTCTTGAAGTGCTAAGCAGCAGAAGGCAGCTCCAGGAAAAAAAAATTAAGCGCCTCTCATGTGAATTGCTCATTTCAGCGGGACCACCGGTTCAGAAAAAAAAATCTCTACTAAAAATGTCCAGGAAAGACAAACTAAATCACAGGAAACCTCTCTAAGCCAGACTCTTAGGCATGACATTCAGAAGCTGTTCAGAAGTACGTTGAAATTTGAAAGCAGGCACATGAGACATGGTTTAAGACTATGTAATAATATCAGGCTTTAAGATAGGTGTTCTAAAAATAAATAAACTTCATGTCATGTCATATTATGACTTTAAACATGGGATACAGGGGAAAAGTGCTTAAAGTGTATTCACATGGGAGGCGACAAACTTTTATATCAGCAGTCACAATAAAGTAATATTAGAATTTAAAAAAGTTAATTATGATAGTATATTACTTTTACCTCTGTGGGTCATGTTTGTAGGCAACATTAATTTAAGCAAACAAGGAAACCAAATAATGTTTATTTAATGCACAGGATATACTTTTTAAATGGTTTTCGATTCGGTGTTAAAATAAACAGATACCTGCAGGTGAGCCAAGCTGATAGTTCAATGCCACTAGGATTTCTATAAGCTTTGTACAAGCAGAGAACGCCAATTAAAGCTTTGTTTGTGTAATTACAAGCAGGATTAGCCATGTAATGACATTTTATTGCCAGCAAAACATTTCTGTCATTATTTTCACATCATAGTCAAGTTCCCTGTGTGTAGAGAGGAAATGTAAGAACTGCATTACAAGTGACCGGTTTATAGGGCGTTTTTACCAGCATTCTGTTTATTTTTCTTCTTCAATTATTTTTACAACGGCCAGCAAGTATTTTGTGGCTAACTTTAAGACTCTACACAAATATTCAACCCAGGAACCATCTGGCATTTTCACTAAGTGCTACTTTTACAGCTTTGTAAGCAGCAGTCGAAAGCAACCAGCTATGAGACAAGGTTCCTGTTGAGAGTTAAAAGGGTGTTAAAATGCAGCTAGGTAGGTTTGTTGGGGGTAACTCAATAAAACAGTTTTCTGTCTCTGAACCCTTAACTTAATCTTAAAGTAAACATCTGTTTGACTACATAGGGGACATCAAGAACCTGACCATTAAACAGCCAAACAAAATTTAGTTACTGAAAATATTAATTATTTTGCAATTATTATTAATGATATATTACTACTATTAATCATTTTTAGTCCAGAATGTAAGTGATGGTCATATATAAAGGCTTCTATAAAATGATGATTAAACTGAATTAAAATAAGCACAGAAAAAATCTCACACCCAAAGAAATCTTAATGCCATTAATTTTAACCAACTTTCTCAATCTGTGCAACAACTTCTATCTCCTGTCCCTAATTTCCACTCTCCTGATGTAGCAGTTTCTCACCTAAACCAAACAGTAGCAGACATCCTTGACCAAGTTGCTCCAGCTACACCTCATGTACCATGGCGACTCAAATGTCAGCCATGGCACACCAATGACACGCTTAACCTTAAAAACTCTCCCGCAAAGCAGAACGTCGTTGGCGAAAATCTGGTCTGCCCGATGACTTTCTGACGTATACAAACACCTATCACACTTATACCCCGTTCAGATTACCATGGAAAAGCCGGGGTTTTCATGAAATTGCCGGCTTTCCTGAAAACCCCGGCTTTTTCTGGCAATGTGAACGGTGAAGCCGGGTCTCTTTAGCCGGGTCTTAGACCCGGCTAAAAAGAAGGGTTTTTGCCGGCTTTTTTAGAAGCCGGCTTCACCCGTTCACACTGCGGTGAAAAGCCGGCTATTTAAATAGCAGCCGGCTTGTAAAAAAAAAAAAAGCCGGCTATTTAAATAGCTGCCGGCTTGTAAAAAAAAGAGAAAAAAAAAAAGCCGGTGTTTTCAGCGCAGTGTGAACACACCAGGCTCTAATTTTCAAAATTTTGCCCACTGCCTAAAAAGCTGGCTTTTTAGGCAGTGGCAATGTGAACGCAGCATTATAGAATTGCCCTGGTTAATGCCAAAAAATCTTTTGGCATTACTTTCAAACTCTAATTTCTACTCAGCCTTCTAACCCCAAATGCCTCTTTCCTACATTTAATTCCCTCCCTTGCATAATCCACCAACCTCCATCAATGCCCATGATCTTGCAACGTACTTTAAAGACAAGATTGATAACATAGGACTGGAATTATCCTCCAACTCCTCTTCTACTAACATACTGTCCAACACTCTTTCTCCACCCTCTGGCACTATGTCCTCATTCCATCTCACAAATGAAGAGGAAATATCTGCTCTATTATCCTCCTACTCTACTAATTGTCCCTATTCTCCTCTTCCTACTCTACTACTTGTCCTCTTGATCCTGTACCCTCACAAGTCAGTCGATGCCTATCTTCTGTGCTTATTCCAACCTTAACTACAATCTGCAATCTCTCTCTGAATACTGGTATCTTCCCATCTCTATTCAAGCATGCACTGATTACTCCAATTCTGAAAAAACAAAACTCTGACCCAAATTCTCCCTCAAATTATTGACCCATTTCCCAGCTCCAATGCCCCTCAAAGCTGCTTGAAAGACTTGTCTATACTCGCCTCACTAACTTCCTTTTCTTACACAATCTTCTAGATCCTCATCAATTAGGCTTTCGTTCTCAACACTCCACTGAAACTGCACTGACCAAAGAGGTCAATGATTTGGCTACTGCTAAATCCAAAGGTCACTTCTCTCTTCTAATTCTCCTGGATCTTTATGCTGCTTTTGACACTGTTGACCACTCTTTTCTCTTACAAATGTTACAATCAATAGGTATTCAGGACATAGATCTTTCCTGGTTCACTTCCTACCTCACCAATTTAGCTTTCAGAGTCCGCTTTTCTGGATCTACCTCTTCTGCCCTTCCGCTATCTGTTGGGGTACCTCAAGGCTCAGTCCTGGGTCCCTTGCTCTATCTATACCTTTTCCCTTGGACAACTAATAAAGTCATTTGGTTTCCAATATCATCTCTATTCAGATGATACACAAATCTATCTATCCACCCCTGAACTGTCACCAACCGTGCTGGCTCGCGTAACTGAATGTGTTTCCACCATTTCATCCTGGATGTCCTCTCGCCATCTTAAACTTAATCTTTCAAAAACAGAGTTATTAATATTTCCTCCTGCCAACAAGAGCTACCCACTTGGTCTCTCTCTATTTCTGTTGACAACACTGAAATATGCCCCATATTCAATCTGTTCCGAAATCTTGTTATATACACTTAAAAAATATTTCCAAAATTCTAAAATATCTCTCACAAAAAACTTCTAAGACGCTCATTCATGCACTAATTATATCCCGCATTGATTACTGCAAAGCCCTTCTTATTGGACTCCCACATTATACAATTACCCCTCTACAGTCTATATTGCATGCAGCAGCAAGACTGATCTTCCTTGCAAAACGCTCAACTACAGCTACTCCACTCTGTCAGTCTCTACATTGGTTGCCTGTAAACTACAGAATCAAATACAAAATCATCTTGCTAACCTATAAAGCCAGAAGCAATACTGCACCTGCATACATTTCCTCACTTGTCTCAAGATATATCCCAGCACGTTCTCTCAGATCATCACAAGATCTACAACTCGCTTCTGCACTTCATAAATGCTCAGATTTACGGTTGCAAGACTTATCACAGGCTGCACCCACTCTCTGGAATAACCTTCCTCGACCTTTAAGACTATCCTCGACTCTACAAACTTTCAAGCGTTCCCTTAAAACTCATCTCTTCAGACAAGCTTATCAAATTCCACAACCTCCCTAAGCATTAAGTACAATATTAATAACCACTTCTGCCATTTAACACATTATTAACACAAACCCCGCACACTCTCTTTCTATTTTACAATTCCCTCATCTCTGCTACTAACACTGCTGTGTAGCTAGATCATACAGAGCACTGAGAGCACTTCTGCCATACACCCTGGCTGGTCCATTGTGTGATATATAGCACTTGCCCTTATGTATCAAACCCACTGTCCTATAGAGTGTAAGCTTGTGAGCAGGGCATTCCTACCCACCCAGTCTGTCTGTTACTACCCAGTATTGTTATAAAGATTGTTAAATTGTAAAGCGCTACATAATCTGTGGGCGCTACATAAAAACCTGTTAATAAATAAATAAATAAATAGGTATCATTTAATGTCACACAAATTCATGTGAGGTATATTTGCCGTGCCAATGCAACCTTACCAACATATCTTTGTTTAATGTGATCTTTAAATCTTAGTTTTTTTCTTTATTTCTTTTGAATTAAGTAGAGAATTGGTAAATAACATTTTAGTGTATTGCTTTAGTGATCGACAATGCATTGAACTGTGCATACCGCATGACTTTTTATCACTTACAAATACCATTCCCAGAACAGCTTCTAATGAACTAGAGCAAGTCCACATAATTCTATACTGTGCAACAGCTAATATGGCCAGAAATCAAAGCTGTCTTTTAGAGTGATAGGGCCAGATTCACAACTCTGTAATTGTGCGACATACGTCCTTAATTTACCGATAGTATCTACTAGGCATGCGTAGTAACTATTTTACACAAACTACGTATCGTTTCTTTACGTAGATTGCGTATGTGTGGTCTTTAAAGACCTTTTGTGAATGGTCTGAGAGACAGACGCTGTCCCTTCAGACTACTGTCGATCACCCTCACTTTCCCCCTCAACTTCTAATGAAACAGGAAATTACTTCCACATACTGAATTATATGAATCACATCACATATGAAAACACTTATTCCATCTTTTATTGCAACTTACATTATCACCCTTTGTCTTTTTAATTGCTTTTACATTTTTTCTCTTCATAACAGCAGTACATATAAAATGACAAAAACAATTGGCAGCACAAAAAAAAACAGTAAAATCCTTGCAGACTTTTATTTAAGAGACAATGCAGCATTGGACCTTTCCCAAAATGTTCATGGTCTTAATGTCATATGCGAAGGCGGATTGTGAACTTTAAATGGCCCTGGAACAAAATCAGCAAGAAGACACAAGTAAGCAAGATCATCTCTGGGCAGGGTTAACAAAAAGGAAGAAAGTGAGATTAATACATAATAAAGAGCATTAGTAAGACCAGTGCAAATATATAATGTGGGTGGGGTTATGTATAGCCATTTAAGTTCAAGAAAAGGTGCTATGTAAATGAGTTAATCAAGTACAACATCAACATCTAGTTACTACAATGCAATAAATGAAATTTGTGCTGACCTTCATAAAATGCAGGTAGTATCCTAGTGATTGTCACTCAATATAGAGCATCCTAGTAAACTTCATTCTGTATAGACAGCACCTTATTGAGCACCGACAATTTTGTCAAAATCTCCATGGTCATATATGTATGCAAATCTAGCTGATTATTATTTACATAGGAAGATTATTTCATACATTCAGATCATTAGCATGTAACAACTACTGGATGCTGAAAGAGTCAGCCATAGCCATAGTCAGCCCATAGCAACCAATCAGATTGTGGCTCATCACCTTCATATTACATACTAGAGAACGTCAGCTGGAATCTGATTGGTTGCTATGGGCAACATCTCCACTTTTCCGAACCCGCAGTTTAGTAAATCTGGCCCCAAATATCAGATGTGGTTTTGCCCCATGATGTTTAATACATGTGTACATTGATGTAAAAACTGGATATGTCCTTTACATCTTTGCTTGCTTACCAGAGTTGTTATAACATTGAACCTTGTACAGATTGTCAAATCAGATAATTTGAAGACATAACATGCTACCTCAGTATGAAAACAGTTGCATTCTCCGGCCAGAAAGCCTGATTTTTGAAAAAGGGACATCTGAAAGTTCCTTTTCGGATGTCCCTATTTCGAATACTTACCATTTCAGACTTTTTTTTTTAAGAATGGGTGAGTATGCCGTTCGGCATACTTCACCCATTCACTTTCGCAATTCACGATATCCCTCCGCCGCTAACGCCGGGCCAAGGGACAGGTGAGTAAACTCTCAGGAGGAGGGTTAGGGTCAGGCTGCGGTAGATGGAGGGTTAGGGTCAGGCTGCAGGGGAGGGACTGCTAGAGTCAGGCTGCGGGAGATGATGGGTTAGGGTCAGGATGCAAGTAAGGGAGAGTTAGGGTCAGGCTGCTAGTAAGGGAGGGTTAGGGTAGTGAGAGGGGAGGGTTAGGGTTAGAATTAGGGAAATGAGTTGGGGACTATTTTATAGTTATAATAACTTTTCGGAGCACTGAAAGATCGGTGCTCCGTGGATTGATTGCACTGCCTCCTCGAGGAAACGGCACTTTTGGAATTCGGAAGGTCTAGGCGAAGCCTCACACCCGTATGAAAATGCCTCAATATGAAATATATATATAATGTATCAGTATATTTTTAAACAAATTAAATATTCTTATTCCATTTATGTTTTTAACATATTGTATAGAGAATGTGTATCAAAACTATGTTCTTGGTCTTCTTGTATACATGAATGGTCATATAGACCCTAACAGAAAAATCTGTTGTAGCTAGAGGTAGTGTAAAACTTAAGATGTCCCTATGGTTACATGCCACAAATGGATTCCCCATTGTGGTGGCAAGACACTATAAATGGATGGGGGCAAAAGGGTACGAAATGAGGGGGAGTGGTAGTAAAAGGAATAACACTAGGATGGAGGGCCCTGCTCATGTGAGCTAACACACTAAGTGGGAGGGATGAACATACAGAAGATATAAGGAGGGGAATGAAAGTGGACTGCTGGTGTGAGCGAAGTAGAGGGGGAAGGAAGAACAAGAAGAAGAGATAGATGTAAAATGGAGTGAGGATGTTAAGTCAAGCCTGAACAGGTGCAGTTTGAGTAAGTGCTTGAAGACCTGCAATGTGAGAGTCTAACTGAAGCAATGGATGAGGAGAAGGTAAGGAGTTTAAAGAGAGGTCTGAAGCAGACAGGAAGCCAGTGGAGTGTTTGACATAAAGGAGAGGCTGAGGTAGAGTGGCGTGAGAGGATGATTACCATGGAAGCAGCATTGAGTATAGATTGAAGGGGGCAAGATGAGTGAGTGGGAGACCAATGAGGAGGAGGTTACAGTAGTCAAGACGTGATATGACTAGAGAGTGGATGATGGTTTTGGTAGCTTCATTGGTGAGGAAGGAACAGATGTGTGCAATGTTGCGTAGGTGGAAACAGCAAGTATAGAAGAGGGCATGGATGTGAGGTATAAAGGAAAGTGAGGAGTCAAAGATGACACCAGGCAGCGAACTTGAGGGGAGGAGGAGAGAGGTATCACCAATGGTTATGGTGATGGAGGGGGGAAGGAAATTCTAGGGAGAGAAAAAACAATGATTTCCATTTTGTCCATAATCAGTTTGAGGAAGTGTTTAACCATTTATATAGATAGGGACACAAGATACTCGGAAATCTTAGAATTGAGGGGTTGAGGTCAGGGGAGGAGAGGTAAATTTGGGTGTCATCAGCATAGTTGATAGTGTTAGTTGAAACTAAAGGTGCTGATGAGGTTACCCAGTGAGGAGGTGTAGCGGGAGAAGAGGAGCGGGCCAAGGACAGAGACCTGGGGGACACCAATAGGGATTGGAGAGGGGAGGGAAGATGAGCTAGGGATGGCAACAAAGAAGGTGCGGTCAGAGAGATAGGAGGAAAACCAAGAGAGAGCAGTGTCATTGAGACCAAAAGATCAGAGGATTTGAAGTAGAAGAGGATGGTTAATGGTGTCAAGGGCAGCTGACAGATCAAGAAGGATGAGGATGGAGTACTGGCCCTTGGATTTGGCAGATAACAGATCATTGGTCACTTTGGTAAGGGCAGTCTCAGTGGAATTGAGGTGCCGGAAACCAGATTGGAGAGGGTCCAGAAGAGAGTTGTCAGTGAGGTAACTGATAAGATGTTGGTAGAAAAATCGCTAAAGAAGTTTGGAGGCAAAGGGGAGAAGGGATGTATATAGGTCGATAGCTGGAGGGGGATGTAGGGTCCAGATTAGGTTTTTGACTATAGGAGAGACAAGGACATGTTGAAAGAGGGGACAGGTTGAAAAGGTGAGCTAGATGGGAGCAAGCAGTGGGAGAGAAGTATTTGAGAAAGTGTGAGGGAAAGTATGAGGGAATGGGGTCCTCAGGGCAGGTTAAGGGTGATGAAGATATTATTAGGGAGTGAATTTCGTTGCTTGTCGTAGGATGGAAAGAAAGAAAGAAGAAAACTCATGATGGTTGGGTGACAGTGGGGGTGGAAAGTTGTGGAGGTTGGAGGAGATGTCATTTCTGATAGAGATAATTTTGGATGAGAAGTAGGATGCAAATTTGGAAGCAAAGATAAAGGGTGGGATGGAAGGTAGGATATTGGAAGATTTATTGTTCTTCCTGTTGAAATTACAAAGCACATAAAAATACATTGTGATATTACTGGAGGAAATGGTTTATGAACAGTGGTTCTAAACCTTTTTGTAATGTGTATTAGTTATGGAATCATGTTAAGTACCACTGACAAATCACATTATATACTTAAAGTTATTACCAACTCTTTAATTTCTTTCTTTACCTACATCATCATCATTATGTTTATTCAGATCCCTTTTCCCGCCATTTTGTATATTTAGATATTTGCAACATTATCATATAGATACATAGCTACTCTCCTAATATTTATTATTACAAACTTTAGTAATGATTATTAATTACATTTTTTGCATATGCCATTCAGTCTCCAACTAATTTATTTTAATCAAACCCTCTGTCATCTGAAATTACAAATACTTCTGGTTGCTGTAACTCCTAACCGTGCCCAGTAACCCCTCAAGACAATGGTTCACATACCAACAGTGGTACATGTAGCACTGGTTGAAAACCCTGATTTACAATTCACAGATTCAGTGATCACAAGGGCAGGGTTCAGGACAGAATATGAAAATCTCTTTATTATAGATATCAGGCTAACAACGGATGAATAAATAAAACACACAGAATAATTTAAACATTCAAGTCAGTTATCATCTGTGTCAAAAACTAAAATGTGAACAATAACTTTTACTAAATACCACATTCCGAAAGTTGCTCATCAACACTTGAGAGCCCCCAATCGCCCTGTATAAACATGATAGGAGTCTAATACAACATCCCATTCATAGCTTAAGAACCGCTTAGCCCATCTAGTCTGCCCTTGTCAACCAACTTTCCTGTGAAACAACTCTTCCTCAAACCCAATAACCTTCAGTTATTATACAGAAAACACTTATCACTCACTCATCCTCCTGGACCCATACTCCATAGCATGATTTTTGGCATGCTCTTGCTTTTTAGGAAACCCACACAGACACGGATAGAACATGCAAACTCAACACAGATAAGGCCTTGTTCTGAGAATTGAACTTATGATCTCAAGTGCTGTTCCAATCCTCCAGCAGACTCACTACCTGTCACAAATGCTTCTGCTTCATATTCCTCCAGGTTTGAGCAGTTTCTTCTAATATGACGGAACTAGCTACATGGTATATTTCTTGTCCAGTTTTGATGGTGATTGCTAAGGAAATGAAGGTAATTAAGTCAATCATCTTGATGTTATTATTTGTTGTTATTAGTTCATCTTTGGTGTTGAATATTTACAAATCTAGGAAAGTTATTGTTATTTAAAACATCAGAAAAAAATAATGAATTCCTTCTCAGTTCAGATACAGATCTACAGTTATATATATTTTTAATGCATTGAAATCAGACAAGCTATGGGAATTTTTTACTAACAGATTTGTGTAACTGGGTGCAAATTTTGTACTGTTAATCTGTTTATAGCATTTACCTCCAACATAGAAATAGTTATGTGTTAAGATGAATTCAGTGGCTTCTATAAAGATTTCAGTTGCTTAGGGAGAAGGATAGAATCCCTTTAAGGCATTCCTTATTGGCATTGCAGCCTTCTCTGTGGTCATTGACCGAGTAATATGACTAGTCATGAGATAGTAGTGCTATATATATATTTATACCTCCATGTTGACGATATTTTCCTAAGTGTTTTAAATTAATTCACTCACTTGCTTTCTTTCTCTGTAACTGCTATCGGTCTCTATTCCAAACTTCATCAGTAACTTATTTAAAAATAGTTACTTCTCATTTTCAGATGTTCTAAATTCGGGATGAGGAACCTTTATTCTGCCAAGGGTCATGTGGATATTTATAACATCATTCGCGGGCCATAAAAATTATCAACTTAAAAATGAGCCTGCTTTATAGGAGTCCCGGGATACCGCAGTCTGCAAATCACCGTTCGCATGGGTCTGTCTCTATGCAGGGGGAATGCAGTGTCGCTGATCCTGTCGACCCGTTTCAGGCTGGACCTCCCTTTCTCAAGACAGGAAAGGACCCAGGTGAACGGTGATTTGAGGACTGTGGTATCCTGGGAATCATTCAACCTCAGCTTGCGTCCCGCTTCCTTCATTCGGCCCATGGACTTTCCCGTCAGGGGTATCTATTGCCTTTCATTTATTACACTTTTGTACACATGGAGGGGAATTTTATGGGGAGGATTTCCCTTGATATGGTTTAAATTCATTTTTGTATTAATAAATTGTTAATTTTTTATTTTTATGCTTTTTTATTTTGCTATATACCCCATTGAAGGGAGCAATGTGGGAGCAACTAGGGTACCATTTCATTAGGGTGCTTCAGCCCCTCACCCTATACCAACACCCCAGGAGTTCACTTCAGCCCTTTTCCACATTCCTTATATTTTTTTTTGGTTTCCATTTTGTGAGATTGCTAGATCACTGGATGTGGAGTAGCTGCTAGGTGTCCCCAGCGCAATACATCTCCACCACATTCATTAACTATTACACCCCTGCTTGGGTCCCGCCTGCGGAGGGCCAGACCATATGATTTTGCAGGCCTTATATAGCCCTCGGACTGGAGGTTCTCCACCCCTGTTTTAAATGAATCCAACTACAGAGTGTGCACCATTCAAAGCTTGATATATATGCTCCACCCACAAAACACCTGTAAATTTTTGCAAGTCGGGTGCTTTTTTTCCATAGTGATATTTATAATCTTTTTAACATTAACACATTTTAACACATAACAAAAATGACAATGGAAATAAACAATTTTCTAATTTACACATATCTGCTTTTACTTATTAAATATTTGCCCATTTACATTATTATACAGTTTCTCACAGACAATTGAGCTGTTTGACATCATTGTCATTCATAAATTTAGTCATGTTGAAACCCTTTTCTCACCATATTCACATCTCTATTTTATTATTTTCAGGAAGTTTTTATTTTAATTTTTATCAACTAGCTTTTCAATATATTAAAATATAATGTTGTAATTTTATTACTAGTGTATTCTAATTATGTTTAATTAATTTAAGTGTAGAAGTTCTAAATTATCATTCCCATTGAAGTATATAACCACAATATATTTAATAGAATCATGTCCCCATAAACTGAATTGTTATATTTTTATATTTTGGACCGCTCTTGTCAATTTGGTTTCTTTTTGAACTAGACAGTTCTTGCTATATAGTTGTAGTTGTTTTACATTAGTAAAGTCAGTATAATGAAATGATAAACTAGGTAAGTATTTGCTTTATAATTTATAATAAAACTAGAAAAGAATGCTTAAATTCTAAACTTCCTCAACAAATTAAAATATACGCTACAAGCTAATGTGATGAATGATACCAACAAGTTTTAGCTGTATTATTTTACAGACTTCTGAATCTGTCAAACACTTAGTTAGAAAAGACTTTACCAAGAACAACATTTTACACAAGATGAAATAATATAGTCTAACATAATTATCCAAGAAATAGAAACACCCATTACTAATGGAGTCATGCCAATAAAAACAGTATTAAAAATAATTTCTAGAAAGAACCAAGCAAACGTTTAATCTGAAAATTAAATATGTTAGTCTTGGACTGCAGATGCTCTTTACATTTTAGATTTTATTGTTTTCCCATCAATATTTCCTGCTTTTCAACATATATATTTTAGAAATTCACAGATCCGTTTTCACGTGGAGTTCCGTGCGTTTTTAGGTACGTTTTAACTGCGCATGCGTGGTAACTTTATTTATGTAAATTACGTCGATTATACGCACGTAAGTGACTAATGGACGGACTTGTGAATCGCATTTGGTGAAATACATACGGATGGGCGAGGTTGAAATATTTACATGAAAGTGGGTAGGAGGAGATATTTAAATGAAAGGATGAGGGCGCGGTTATTAAGAATCGCACGTACGGCATACATATACGAACGTAAGTACACACGTAAAGAACAGAGTGGTCTATGGACTCGTAAATTCCCGACAGTACGGCCATGAGAGGGGAGTGTCGGGGTGTTAGTGGGTGTTGACTTGCGACGTCCATGTGTATAATTGCATACTTTAAAAAAACAAACTCAATCTCAAGCTGTCCAAATTTCCGAAATGCAGTAAAAGGATCAGGGCCTTTGTTAAGTTCTGCCCCTTAATGAGATATAATCCATTTCAGCAGGGGTTCTCAACCAGTCAACGCTGGGCAGCTGGTAGAGTTTTAAGGAAATAGCAGTACCTGTATTGTAACCAGGAACAATAACAGGTGGCAGAAGGCACATTTACTAACATAAACGGACTAAATTTTAAATTTTGTGGCAAATTAGTTTTTTTTTTATAAGATTCCATTTAAACATATGCCAAGGGTAAAGAGTTATTCTATTCACCTTTCTGTGAATGTTTATTGCTTTGTTGTAGTGCTTTAACATTATGTTTATTGTTAATTGCTGGAATAGTCAAAGTATATTAACTGAAATTTTAGATGTACCGTATATACTCGTGTATAAGCCGAGTTTTTCAGCACATTTTTTATGCTGAAAAAGCCCCCCTCGGCTTATACTCGAGTGAGTGATTGCGGCAGAGAGAGGAGTGGACACATGCTGAGGGCTCCTTCCCCGCTGTCTGTTTCTCCCATCTATTCTATTTAATAGACTCTATTTATTAGATAGAGCCGCATTCATCACAGGAAAGAGAGTCTGCGGCTCTTCCTGTCTGCCGTCTATTCCCCCATCTATTACTCTTGTCTTAACAGAGTGAGTCTCAGTCTAATAAGACAGCGGTAATAGATGGAGGATAGACTTCAAGGGTAAGTTTGTGAGGTGGCGGGGGAGCTGGACACATGATGAGAGATATTGGGGGAGCTGGACAAATGATGAGGGATATTGAGGGAGCTGGACACATGCTGAGGGATACTAGGGGGAGCAGGACAAATGCTGAGGGATACTGTTGGGAGCTGGACAAATGATAAGGGATATTGGGGGAGCTTGAAATTTACCAGTAGCTACTGCATTTCCCACCCTAGGCTTATACTCGAGTCAATAAGTTTTCCCATTTTTTTGTGGTAAAATTAGGTGCCTCGGCTTATATTCGTGTCGGCTTATACTCGAGTATATACGGTATATTATTTTTGGGATGATTCAGAGTGTTGCTCGGAAAATATATTCATGCAATGGCGTCTGATTCAAACCCGAACGGAACTCGAGTGCTCCCTCTCGCGGGTATGGATGGGAAGGACTGGGGGCATGTAGTTGATATAATGAATGGACGAGCTCATGCAATTGCAATCCAGAACCAAATGTAGAAGGAAATAGCCTCTGTATACTGTATCAAAACATTTGCACCATCCACAAGTCATGTCTAAGCCCAGGAGGCTGACACTCCACAGCCTATATCAGACTCTAGTGTTAACATTTTTATAATTCAAACTTAAAACAAAAATAATGAAATTGTTGCTGGAACATTTTGCAGGTGTAAAATATTTTATACATACAGTAATAAAAAAGATATATTTCCAACTACTTGTACAATTCAAAACCTCCAAAACTCACACATTTCATTGTAACTATTTTCTAGGCAGAGTATAAAAAGTGTGGAAAAATAAAAAAGCTATCAAAAATTGGATATCCTATGAACAGATAGTCTAGTGATTGCATTGTAAAATAAAGAAGAGTTATAGGTATGTCACTTTATAGGTAATTGTCATAAGATCAGGTTTTGGGTTAAACAGCTATACTTCTTCTGTAGCAGCCATAAAGTTGCACAGCAGTCCAAAGACCTTGGTATAAGTAGTGGCAGCTAAGTATAAATAAACAAAGCAAACAGTGTCGCACCCAGGAGGATTTCTGGTAGCCCAGAGGCATACCTATCTTTCATTTACAACCTTCTTAGTACTACTGTCACATTAATGAAGAATAATGATTTCTGTCACCTCTATGTTTTGCCTTATTTAATTTAGAGGTATTAGATTCATCCATATGATTTTAAAATTTAATTTCAGAAACACATTAAGGGCTGGATTTACTAGCTCCGGGAATGGATATGTGGAGATGTTTCCCATAACAACCAATCAGATTCTAGCTATCACTTTCCTATTATATACTAAATAATGTCAGCTTCAATCTGATTGGTTGCTATGGGCAACATCTCAACATCTTTTCCATTGCAGCAGCTTAGTAAATCTAGCCCTAAGACCATGACATAAAGATCCATAAACAATTTTTATCATCTGTAAGAAAAGTAATTGTTATTTCTAAATTAGAGAAGTACAGCGTGTTTAGAAGTAACAATAGCAAATGAATATACTGTAAAGTATCTAAAATTATCAAGATAAATTGATATGCCCATAGCATATGCTGTCTGTCTTTTTGGCTCTCGATAACATGAATCATATTCTGAAATATGGAAAGCATTTCTCTAGAAGATGCCAAACAATTGCTGACATTTATTTTAGAAAGCATTACCATCATAGCTTTTATTAGACATATTATTATAGATATTATTTAACAGGAAAGTATGTCGTGTTCAAGTGTTATTCTTATCTCTTAATTTCCTGAAGTAATAAGTGGTGACTAACATATTGCAACTAAAATAAAATAAATATTTAACACAATTACCAAATGCAAATGTACAAAACTAGAAGAGTTAGGATGAACTTGTTATAGCCTAGACAATTCATTGTTTAATTTAAAAACAATTTCATGCATTAAGACTGATAAATGAAAGTAAAGCAAAAAACGTTTTATTCTATATAACTAAAAAGATCTAGGACCGAATTCACACTTAAGTGTGTATCCACACATGCCTATCGGTGCCTACTTGTCTGATCCCTTCCTCCACCCCTGTGTTTTGGTTCCTAAAGGCACTTGTGAGTGCCATAGGCTACCTTATGGAGGGAAAATACACACAGACATTTCTCACCTCCCCCCCAGGCTAATCTAAATGCCTCCCCACCACCCACTTCTCCTAAATTCCCATGGAGGCTGCACTGGCAGCCTTTAAGGCTATGTAGTCAGAATGTCTCAAATGCGTGCTAATCATTTCCTTAAAGATACACAACGGAGAAGCCACAGCTTCTTAAGCTGGTCATACACTAGAGCGATTATCGGCCTGATTTTGCAATTATTGTATAATCGGGTGAATTATTGTTCAAGTGTATGTTTTTTTTCGTCGATCATCCAATAATCATCCAAGTACCCCTTTTAAACGATTATTTGATCTTTGGACTTGCCTGATTTAAATCGAGTCAAAAGCAGAAGACAAAATGTAAAATTGCACAGTGTATGGGCATTTCATGATATTCATGAAATCTTCGCCAATAAATTCCTGGGGATGTTAATACTTTCCTAGGCGTGATTATGCTAATCTCACATGACACCTTCCCCTTTCCATCTGTTTGTGTTTCCTGTCCTTTGACACTTAAACACTGTGCGATCTTATACACAACATGTATTGCAACACCTGAAATCAGGACTTTTAATGGAGCACACCTGAACTCTTTTAATGAAGCGTGCGAATTTTTAATGAAAAATCGTATGAGATAAAATTATTATCAGCAGGTGTATGGTCAAAATCATTTTTTTTTTTTTTAATCTGAGGTTTTCACATTTTTAGACGATTACCGGATGAAATTTGTATAGTGTTTGGTGTAGATATCAATTGGGAGTGTAGAGGACTCATGCGATTTATAATAATCGCTCTAGTGTATGGCCAGCTTTAGGTGTGAATCAGGGCCATAGTTTCCGATTAATTTACTGTCTTAAAGTATTTAAAACAGTCAAAAAAACTATTTTTAGCTTTTTTGGACAAGTTATTGTCCTGTTACTGTTAAAGGGCTTGACTTTAAGTGGATGAATTCTGGAAATCAGTTTCAATAGTACTTACTTAAATACATAGTTACAACAATGATTAACTTGCTAATTACTTCCTTTATAATATATATTGGTTACTAGAGCAATATTCCTGTATGCCTAGAACTAAAAATAGAGGAACCAAAACTTGAGATCTACACTTTAAAAAACAGCCTTTTGCCATGAGAAAGGTAACTGCTTAACAAAACTGAGGATTTTATTTGTTGAACCACTCGTGATGGACACACATTGCAAAATCTTTGTTTGCAGTTATGGGAGACAGCAGGGACATGAGAAGACTCCACTTGAAGGGCTCCAAATGTTAATTATGATTGTGGGGAACTCTCTCCACTTTCAAACTTCCCAGTGCCTTCTTTATTGAAGTTATGACTTTTCTTCCATATTCTATCATATGGTTCCATGTTCTTGTTTTTCTTCCTTTTAATGTTTGGTAGAGCAAAGTATAGGTTTTCTAATGATAACAAGACCAGTATTCCCTTTGTATGTTTTTTCTCCTTTTCTTGCACTTTTTATTTCACAAATATTATTCATATTATAAGGTCACTTTATACATAATTTTCTTTTGCTTTAAAAAAAAAAAAAAAATTAACCTTTTTTAATTTATACACCTATGCGCCCACTGAATTACCTTTCTTTATAAAATGTCTTGTTGGTCTAACCTGAAGATTCAGCAG
>WWET01000401.1:399591-428717 GCA_011038615.1 Limnodynastes dumerilii
AAGAGGGAGGTTACCTTACTACATCACACTGGAGATTAATCTCTGCATTATGTAAGATACTAAAACCGTTTGAAATTGCCACCTATGAATTTAGTTTGGATTTTGCCAGCATCAGTCAGGTCATCCCCTTAATTAAGCTGATGGAGACAAAGGTAGAGATTCTGAAGGAGGATATTATGGTCAGCGAATCGGGAAAGTATGCTGGACTTGTAGATCAAGTTGTGAATTGTCTTTGGCAGGACACTAGGGTTAGCCAGATTGTGGAAAATAATCACTATTTTTTGGCAACCATGCTTGATCCTAGGTTTAAGTGCTATATCAGGCCATTTTTTTCCCGAAGACACAGATCTTAGGAGATATAAACAGTGTCTTATCATGTTGCACATAACACGTTTCCTACTTCAGCTTCTCCTGGAACTTTTTCTGCTAGGAAACAACTGTTATTTTCAAACTCAAGCACTGGTGATGGAGAGTCAACACAGCGCACCACAGTCAGAGATTATGATATCTAGTCATGCTTAAAAGACATCCCCACCTACACTAACAACAGTAGTGTGAGTCAATCAGATACTGTAAGCATCAATAGAATGGTGGATGATTACAGTGATCATTACCAAATTTGCACATCATCAACTTCATTTCAATACTAGGGGAAAAAAAGTTTTAGGTGGACACCCTTATACAAATTACCAATACGCTACTTAAGCTGCCTAACCTCCAATGTATGCTCTGTAAGAGTATTTAGTGCAGCCGCAAACCTGGTGAGCGATAGGTGAAGGCTAAATCCCAAAAACGTTGAGAAGTTGATGTTCATTAAAATGAACTACTTATGCTTTTTTGAGGAACATACAATCCACAAAGGGGCATCAGACAGTGTCACGGCTGATTCTAGTGGGGATGAGCTAATATTGTGTGATGATAATATCAAAACAAAAATTATGAGGATAGTAGTGAGCAGGATGACAACTCAAACCTTGAGGATATTTAGGCCTGTTAGCGTGATTCCATAATCTCTCCGTGGCAAAACAGACCGCCTTTTCTCTCTCCATTCTTTTTTAATTTCTCTCTCTATAAAATTAAATATTGTAAACTTAGGTGGGAGCCCCAATGAAATAAGCACTTTGGCCATGGCAGTCTGTCTCCGAAGTGCATGGTTTGTCATACAGTACATCTGACATACAGGTGGTGGGAGGGCTCAAGGACATGAACTTGCACAGAGTGCAATACTTGGCTTGCTGTTGTACTGGTGGAACTACTCATAGACTTCTACTCAACCTTGAATCCCTTGTCATGGCTTGATCTTGATGGCTGCTATATAAATCTTGCCCTTGAGTTAACAAACTTCATGTAATTGGGTGTTCAGTACACCTCTGTGTACTCCTTCATTATGAATGTGCTGTGCCTCATTACAATGACCGCTATGCTGTGTGTGCCCAAATTCCATCTCCGTGCCAAAAAAGACAGCCTTTACTCTCTCTTTTCTTTACTGCCCTAATTTCTCTCCTAATAAACAAAAATTGTACACTTTGGTGGGAGTCTGAATGAAACAGGCACTTCGACCACGGCAGTCTACCTTTCTGTTGCCGAGGTGCTTGCTTTGTGAAACAGTAGATGTCCGAAATAAGGGTAGCGGGAGGGGTCAATGACATGAACTTGCACAGAGTGCAATACCTGGCTTGCCGTTGTGCTGGTGGAACTACTCATACAAAATGACCGCTAAGCTACATGTGCCAAAATTCCATCTCCGTACCAAAAAAGACCGCCTTATCTCTCTCTTTTCTTTACCACCTTAATTTTAGCTTAAATTTTGTGGTAGTACCTCATTTTGTTTTGGATGTTCTCCACCAACCTTTGCTGTCTCTGCTGTCTGTGCTCTGGGTTAAACAGCCAGGTCCTTCATCAGGCACAAATCTGTAAGTGCCCATCTGGACAGTGAGGTTATGTAGCACGGTACTGGCAGTAGGTGGACAACAAGGGACACATCACAGGACTCCTTCTTGTTGCTCTTCTTAGATTCAGGAGCCTGTTTTTTTTACAAAGTATATAATGCTGGGGTTCTCAACCCCATTCTCAAGTACCTCTAACAGCACATGTTTGCTAGCGCTCCTGGCAGGTGCACAGCTGTATTCATGACTGACATATGTGGTAAAATGCACATACCTGGTTAACACAACAAGCCCCCTAATCTCTTTTTCACTGGCGTCTGTCAGTCTTGAAAATGCTGTTATTTGAGGGGGACCATATGTGCCTGTAGGCCATAACCCCCCTTGAGAAGAGTCGTATTTATGGGGGGGCATATGTGACCTGTAGGCCATCGCCTCCCCTTGAGAAGAGCTTAGTGGGCCAATCTATGTCGTCAACTGTATATGTTTTACTATTATCAAATATTCTTTTTCTGTTTTATGCCGTATACTGTCGTATTTTGAGGGGGGGGGCATATGTGCCATCTAGGCCATCGACCCCCTCTTATAAGTGCCAGTTTTAGAGGGGGGGTGAGGGGTGAATTGGGCCCTTGTCCCCCCTCAGCTAAGTGCCGATTTTAGAGGCGGGGGGGCGAGCTGGGCCCTCCTCCCTCCTTACCAATCTAAGTGCCGGTTTCAGAAGGGGGGCGAGCTGGGCCATCGTCTTCCCTTACCTTGCTAAGTGCCGGTTTGAAGCACATCTATCTACCTCAGAGCTTTAAGTTCATTGTTGAATTGTCGTGCAAATCTTTTTTTTGGACGGTGTTTCCTTCAATAATTTATTCTTTCATTCATTCTTTTATTCATTCATTCATTCATTCATTCGTTCATTCATTCATTCTTTCATTCATTGGTCAGTCCACAGTGTGAAGTGGTCATTGCATGTTACATATACATGAACTTTTGTGGAGATACGACAGTATCTAATCTTCTACCAACCTACAACTTTCTTTCCTGATTTAATAAGACATTCTTGGAAAATGCTTTTGATTTGGGTGGTCTTGAGCTTCAAGAATTTCATCTGTAGTGGCGCAATACGGATACAACATGCAGTCCCTCCCATTCATGGGCATATTTACAAAAATTAACAAAATAGACACCGGGCCCAATTAAATTATTCCAAGCTGTAGTATTTAGTCAGCGCGTGCAAACTTTGAACACAATTTTTTAAAGGATAATACAGAACGCACAAGACACACAGTCTAGAGCATTGCTGCCGTGGAGGAGAAGCAGGGGCTGGAGCAGCAGCAGGCGGAGAGCTCACATGGCAGACTGCCTGTCTGATCAGAAGATCAAAATACAAGGTTTTTAACAGTGGCAAAATTAAGAAACTATATAGCTGCTTGAATTGCTGGGAATGCTGACACCATACTTACCATCCATTGAGTACGCACTAAAGGATTTAAAGTGTGGTCATTACACTACTGTGATTTTTTGGGAAATATGTCTGTTGGCTTAGTGGACCAATCTAAGCTAAATGACAGTTTTAGAGGGAGGGAGGCAAGCTGGGCCCTCGTCCTCCCTTAGCTAAGTGCCGGTTTTAAGGGGGGGGGGGCGAGCTGGGCCCTCGTCCTCCTTTACCAACTTAAGTGCCGGTTTTAGAGGGGGGTGAGCTGGGCCCCAGTCCCCCCTTACATAAGTGCCAGATTTAGAGGGGGGCCACCTCTACAACATCTTCCGTATGCTAACTGCTTCATTGCATATCATGATGTGTCCTGATAATAATGTTGGGAGCTGGGAGGTGGTCAAATTTGACTGGGAATGAGTGAAAATGAATGTTATTGGAGTTAATAATGCTTTAAGCATGGCTTTAGTGATTTTAGGAAAAAATTTTAAAAATATAGATCCAAAACCAAAACCAAAACATAGAACCAAAACCAAAACATTTCATTGTTTTGACAAAACCAAAACTAAAATGATGAAAATTGAAAACCAAAACCAAAACCCAGGGCTCGGCACTCATCTCTACCTTTAAAGATACACAAGCCAACGAATGCTTTCCCTATAGGATAAACCACTTAAACATTTTTTAGCTGAAAAAAAGATCCAAACATACTATATTTAACAGCTTGCCTAGTCATCCAGAGAAAGGCAAAAGTTGGTGTTTTGAATAAGTATAATTTTGTTCATGTACTTCTATGGATAGAAATGTTTTTGTTACTATTTATCCCCATTATTATTTTATACGTATTATAAAAAACAACCAAACTTTATTAGATCTCTATGAATTTATTCAAGAAAGTCAATAATATATTTTTAAAACATAATTCAATAATTTAATAAAACAATTAAGATGCGCCAGATTTACTTTATTTATGTGCTGACACATAGTGTTATATAATGTATGTTTGGAGCGCCGGACCTTTTTTGTTCCTTGTAGTTACATAGTGGTCACTTTGGTCCTTGGCTGCATCTCAATATTTATATATACACTTGCACACATTTAATTTGTTGAATCAGAAGTGCAGCCATTTTTCTTGCTACTGTTTAGCTTTATTTGGGAGTTTGACCCCTCCCCAGACATGGCCGCTGCAGGCTAATCAAATGCAGGAAGTGTCTTAACAGAGACCTCCTGTGTACACATATAGCAAATGAATAAGGACTCACCTACAGGAGGTGCCTTGATGCTAGGCAGATGAGCTTAACCCAATATAGCTATATTGTGAACTAAAACTCCTTTTTATTTATGTGCTGACACATAGTGTTATATAATGTATGTTTGGAACGTTGGACCTTTTTTGTTCCTTTTAGATTTACTAAGCTGCTGGTTTGGAAAAGTGGAGATATTGCCCATAGCACCCAATCAGATTTTAGCTGACATTCTCTAGTATGTAATAGGAAAGCAAGAGCTATTATTTGATTGGTTGCTATGGGCAGCATCTCCACATTTCCAAACCCACAGCTTAGTCAATCGGGCCCAGGGCCGTTTCTAGGGGCAGGCGAGCCGTGCGATCGCACAGGGCGCGTCCCTAGCTTATTTAAAGAGGGAGCGCAGAGGCAGGCTGAGCCGGGGGGCAGGGTGACATGTGCACCATGGGCAGCACTGCCATTTCATGTTTTAGGGCCGCCTGCCTGGTGGTCTAGTGCTGCCCAACTAGTGGTGACTGCTCAGCTGCAGCGCAGAGGCTGTGTCCTAGTGAATTGGCTGTCTACCCTAGGCAGCCATTCAGTGGGACACAGACTCTGCGCTGCAGCCAAGAATAGAAATCTAAGCTGCAGCAGAACCTGTGATGCGTCCATGTGACCAGTGTGCAGATCAGGGGTAGAGCCAGAGCTTCCTGTGATACGACCACGTGACAAGTCTAGAGATCGGGGGAGGAGCCAGAGCTTCCTGCGGTTCACTTCCTGGTGAACTGACTCCCTGCTTCTGCTGTCTGCTGTACAGTACATCAGGTACAGGTGTGTGTGTGTGTTCAGGTATTGTGTGTGTGATCAGGTAGTGTGTGTGTTTGATCAGGTAGTGTGTGTGTGATCAGGTAGTGTGTGTATGATCAGGTAGTGTGTGTGTGTGTGTGTTAGAGAGAGGATTTATTTTATTTCTTACAACGTTTGGGGGGACCTTTTCTGTTATCTGCCCCCCTTAATGATAGTATATGTGTCCCATATTATTATTATTATTATTATTATTATTATTCCTATATTATGTATTATAAGTATTATATTATCTATGGGCAGATTATATATAATGTAGGGCAGATAATATATAACGAAGGGCAGATTATATGTAATGTAGGGCAGATAATATAAGGGGGCACAGAAGGAGGTTAATATATTTAAGGGGGCACATAAGGAGGCTGATCCATATAAGGGGCACAAAAAGAGGCTGGACACATATATGGGGCGCAAACGGAGGCTGCGCACACAGCAACTGGCAGAAGTTTATTACTAGGCACATAAACAACATACCTTTTATAAATTATTTAATTATTTATTTGTTTACATTTTTTTGGGGGGGGCACCAGAATTTTTTTCCGCCCTGGGCTCTGCTAGGTCTAGAAACGGCATTGATCTGGCCCCATGTGTTTAATAAATGTATATGCTTATCCCTGCTACATGCTTATCTTTAAATAGGTCATATTTACATTGAATTGTTAGGCCCAGTCTGTAACCTATTTATAGTCACTTAAAAGCTGTTTCCATTATGTTATGTCTATTGCTTGGAATAAAAAATTTACAATCTATTTACTGTCACACTTTAAGCCCAGTTATATTTCCATATAAAGAAAATATATTCTGCTGTTAAATAAGTCTTTCCAAACAACATCTTGATCATAGAGATTTCTAATCCTGTTCCAACAATACTAACATAGCTTAAGTTAATTATAACTTCAAATTGCAACTTTTCATTCCTTCCCTTTATTATTGTAAAAAAAAAAATATTACCAGTAAATAAAGACTCAGTAATGTAATGCAAATAAGTTTAGACAGTGAGACATCTAAGAAACTGAGTTACTGAATAACTTTTTAAGCGTTAGTAGAAAAGATGGAGTGAGGGCTGAATGAACCCATGGGAGATTAAACTCCATGGATGGGGATTTGCAAAACATGCAGATTATGTTGTGATGTCATTATAGGGAGGAGCTCCAGTGGAATAATTTACGTGTGAAATGGTGGGCATGTGCCCTGGGCTTCGATGGATGCCATCAGGACATATTCCCCCACCAGACTAACCCTTCCACCAGTAGAAGAAGGGCCACCAGCTCTGTGAAAATGACAGGTGTTGGAGCAGAGAGGACGGCACTTCACCTCTTCAATGCATGTCTCAGTCACTAGAGACTCCATAGACATTCTAGTGATGGCGATTTGCCTCTGTTAATCTGTAAAAGATGTGGAAGGCCTGCAAGGAGAAAAGGGGTGGGCCAGCATGTACTTCTTTCATTTTCTCTACATGTAGCACATATTCTTTCCTTAGACTTCCACTGTACCATGAGCAATGAGGTGCACTAGTAAAGTCAGCAGAACTTAATAATTCCATTCAGATTCAGTAGTCAGCTAGTCAACCGCTGGCATTTGATTTATAAACAGCACTTAGCGCTCATATACTGAATGCTTTTCACTGCCTTAAGCTGCAAGCCTCAAACTGCTTACATATCTGTGGGTGGAAAGTGAGGGGCTGCCATGGGCCCCACTCTTCTTTGGGACCTGTAGCAGTCACACCCATTGCTTTCACGGTACTTCCGCTATCTCTCATAGACCATTCAGGTTCAAGAGAAAATACGTGATATTTTAGCTCCTGAGATAGATGGTAATAGGGAGAACTTTGCAGAGAATATAATTTGCACCAATGTGTTTGTATTAAAAACACTCCCACAGCAGCTGCGGGATATATAGAATTTCACATCTTTGGGAGGGGGAAGTTCTTCTCTGATGAGGATGCTTAACTAAAAGCACACTGTTTAATTTGTGCTTTCACTCAGGGTGCAGAAATGGGTTTATACGCAAAAAGGCAATACATATAATAAAGACAGTTTAATTTCCCACACTTTAATTTATATTATACATAAAATTGGAAAAATCTGTATTTTATAGACTGCAAAACTGAAAACCTCAATGTAAGGTGTCTTCATACAGTAGTTTGAAGTACCATCTATATTCTTTTCTGGTGGGAGTCCCTGTAACGATGGCTGTCTATGAAAAAGTTATTTTACGGCTGTCTCTATTACGAATAGGCAGCTATTTTAAAAGTGTTTTTTTTTATTAATGGGTGAGTATGCCGATCAGCATACTCACCAATTCAGTTTCGGAAGCAAAAACCCTTAGACCCAATGCACTCGCCACCCACCGACACTACCGAAGAGGTGAGCAACCTCTCCGGGGACTTTTAGGGTTAGGGGGAGGGATTGGATTAGGCTGTGGGGAAGGGAGGGTTAGGGTCAGGCTGTGGGGAAGGGAGGGTTAGGGCCATGGAATGGGAGGGTTAGGGTCAGGCTGCGAGGGAAGGAGGGTTAGGGTCAGGCTGTATGGAAAAGATGGTTAGGGTCAGGCTGTGGGGAAGAGAGAGAAAGGTTCAGGCTGTGGGGAAGGGAGGGTTAGGGTAATAGAAGGGAAGGGTTAGGGTAAGGATTAGGGAGTGGGTTGGGGTTAGATTCTTTACTTACCTTTCAGATCACCAAGCTCCTCATTTGCTCTATGCTGATTTTTAGTATGGTCATAAATGTTATCACCCACAGTTTTGCAGTCATGCCCTCTTGGCTCAGGCTTAGAGCTTGTAATGGTTGATCTTCAGATTTTAGCATTCTGCATGTAAGTTGGTTCATACGTGATGGTCATCAGGATTGAGCTTGTAAAGCAACTGCCTGAATTATTATTTTCATCTACCAGGGGTACCCATGAATGTTGCACTGTGCTATTGTGCCTCATGAAACAATGGGGTAGATCCAGAACTACGTTTGCCGTACATTTATTCGCGTAGCGTATTTTCGTGCGCGTAAGTTCTATACACTCCCCTAGGCACACCCCTTGAACGTACATATTTTGTCAAGATACGCTTTCCAAACCCTACCTTAACTTTTGCAAACGTAACCGCAGTGATCCGATCACGTACGTATGGGCAACACATGTTTACGCAGCTAAGCGCGCCCATACTGTACACTTTAAATACAAACCCCCGCCTACTTAACATATTTCAGACGTAATTTGGACTTACGTAAAATTGGCACGCCCACACGTAAGTATTTACGTGACACTTACGTGAATGGCCCATACGTTCACATTTACGCTACGTTACAGAGCGTATTTTCTATGGTGCGCATGCACAGTACTTACCAAAACACGATTTTACGTCTCCGCCACGCGTAAATTCGCTCACAAGCGTTGTTCTGGATCTGGCCCAATGCCTAGAAGCTGTGTTAACTGCTGCATTACCACACCTCTGTGGTGTGGTGTTGATTAAATGTCAGAAATTAGTTTTCATTCCTGAAGCCATGCTATGAGCTAAGTCTGTGACCAAGAGAAATCTGGACACCTCATGTTTGCTGTTGTTACATTACCTGGGTTAACTGCAAACCAGGGCCTTGGGTTTAACTGGATACCAGGGAAGCAGATGAACCTAGATAACAGCAGACAGACAAGACTGAGGCAGGAGAGTGAACAAATAGGGATCCTGTGGGGAGAAGTGGTACCGAGCAAGGCAGGGAATTAGGAAGCAAAACAGGTTAATTGCAAGTTCAAAAACAATAATAGAAACAGGCTGGAGCACACTACCCAGAAAACAGACAATATCATCAGCAAGAGAAAATTCTCCCTGCTGGTAATTTAAACAATGAACAGCCATTCAGAGCTAGAGAGCAGTTCTGATTGGTCTGAGTCCTGGCTATTGGGCACCAGTTGAGCCCTAATAATCATGCTAGCACCTAGAATAGAAGCTACACAGCAACTTAGCAGCTTAGCAACAGCCATGATTACTGTCATCCAGTTGTCTGACAGAATAGTATCCTGGTTGATTATCAATAACTAGGATCTGCTCAAGCAGCCAGGAGAGAAAGAGTTTATGCGAATATTACAGCAGCAAGCAGCAGCTGTCTCAATTATATTAGTCTCCTCACAGATTGGTCAATTGGTCATCGACACATGAGTTTTGCTGTTGATCACTGCACAGATTGCTACTTTCTGATGAACATTTTTGGCATCACCTCCAAGGTTAGTGCCTCACACTGTTGATATGCCTGTGCCTTGGATCAAAGAAATTCCTAAGGATCAGTGTGGCAAAGCCCAAAGAGAGGATCTTTATAGAACTTCAAAAGAGTGAACTGATGCTCAATGGGAGCTTCAATGGTCCACTTTATCCTGTTGGAAAGGCTGAATGGGAGGGAGGTTCTCAAGAGCATTTGCCAGGAAACCATAAGGTACACAATTGCAATTAGATAGTAGACAATCTCTTAAAATCTTACAAGACCATGGGGTGTAACATGTCTCTGCAAGCCCCCTTCTTTGACTCACGCCTTTTCCAAACCAGTCTTGGGGCATTTACCATTGAACATGGTGAACGATTCCACCAGGACATTTCCATGATGCAAAAGCCATATCAGAGCTGTCAGTGCTGACTGGCTACTCTTGGGGCCTCATTTTCAAAAAGCAATTAGAGAGAAATCGCCATAAATTGCGTGATTTGATCTCCTGTCCCTGACCAGCAAAAACACGTTAGATAGACTTGACGTGTTTTTGTGTGTGAAAAAACTAAGTGCTGCATGGCTGAAAGCCTTAGCCATGCTGTGCTGATAGAACTAAAAGGCTAAGCATTGCTTAGCCTTGTAGTAATATCAGCGTGAACATGGTAAGGCTTCTAACCATGCGGCACTGCGTGTAGTGTGTGTTAAAAAAAAATACAGTAAGCAACAAACACTAGAGAACCAGTGTAACTGACGTCATCTCTTATATAAAACACTGCCCCCTAGCGACAAAATGGTCATTTGGAGCAGTACCGAACAAGAATAGGAGGTGTCCTCTTCGTGGCAACTGGAGAAGACCCCAGAGAACCGGACCACTGACTTCAAGCAACGGGAACCAAGACTCCAATCAAATGCAGAAGATTCAGCAATTCCAGCAGCGCTTCCCCAGAGAGATGTCAGCAAACAGTGATTGCCCAAAACTTTTATTATTTTTAAACAACACACACATCTAAAAGACCGCATATACGCAATCTACATATCAAAACGATACACAGATTACATACAATAGCTACTACGCATGCGCAGTAGCTACTGTTTATTGAACTATTTCTGGATCCGGCCCAATGTTGTCTCAATTTTTATAGGAAACATCAGCATTTTAAAAAGTATGGGAAGAATAATCCCAAACAGCATCAAAGGCCTTCAGGAAATAAGAATGATGAACAAAGTAGAAGTGTCTAAGGTCCATTTTTTTAAAAAAGGTCATAAATCATGATAAAGAACCTGAGATTGTCAAAATCTTCACAGAAATTAACCCACTTGTCAATGCCTAAACCAAAATAAAGCCCTAGAGGGGAGTTCATCTAGAAGGAGAAGACAAGAACAAGAAGAAACAATAGTGGAGGAAGGAACCATCCCAAAAAAAGACACAAATACATTTGAAAATTGTAGAATCAGAAGGAAACAAAAGATTGTTGTTTACTTAAGCAATACTGAAAATACCTCAGTTTCAGAAAAGCGACTTTCAGTTGTTCAACCTAATAAGTTAACTAAATTAAATGCATATATTGACATTAATAAATTTAGTAGGAATACAACTTTAAACATGTAAAATCTAATTTAATGAGAAGAGAATGTGAAACATTAAAGAAATTGAAAGAGGACTCTAAGACTATTGTAAAACTGACTGATAAAGATGGCACAGTCATTTTGGACAAAGATTAAAATGTAAATGCAGCTGCTAGTTTATTAAAAGATAAGAGTACCTATAAACTATAATATTCAGACCCTATAAATATTTTTAAAGCCAAATTGATAGGGAGTTCAGAAAAAGCTTTAAGTGATGGTATCTTAACCAAAAACAAGTCGCATTATGTAAATATTTTAACGCCCTGAATTCTATATTTTGATGGTCTTCCTAAGCTACACAAAAATAATCAGAATTTAGATAAACTATTTAATATGGATATTAAACAAAAACAATTTATCGATGGTATCCAAGTTATTTTAATTTAATCAAGATTACTAATTACTAATTATAGATAGAGAGGACTGAATGGAGACAATTGCTCATAGTTATGCAAATCTATTTATGTGATATTGAGATCAACAGTTCATTTTTTCCAATAACTCATTCTGGTCCTCTGATGTTATATTGACAACATCCTCATTGTCTGGAAGGGGGACATTGTATTACTTGAAAATGTTAAAATGTATCTTAATAAGATTTTTTACTTGAAAATAGATTTTACAAGTAGTAATGAAAAGGTCCTTTCTTTTGGAATATATAGACAGATTTTGTCACAAGAACATGTTTCAAAGAAGTTGATGTCAATTATTATGTAATGTCCACCAGCTATCATAATTTAGCCTGACCTGACCAAAAAAAGGCCATATTCCTTGGATTAGAAATATTTGTACAATTGGTGAAGAATTTGTACAAGTTGATTTTCTTTCTAAGAAAATCTTAGACAGACAAGATCCACATTTGAATACTTACCTTCCTTCTATTCTAGTTCACTGGGCCCCAAACCTGTAGTTCTAAGCCAATCTTTAGACTGTTTACAAGAAAAATCCAATATGTGGGTTACTTTCCATGTGTCTCTTGCAAGGTATGCAAGTATGGAGTGAAAACTAATAGATTTATCAGAAACCAAACTCATAAATCATATAAATAAAAAAAATAACATTTCTTGGAGCAGGTATCAACGTGTGGGGAAGACTTCACATCCCCTTAAAAATAGGATAAGAAAACATACTGTATTCTAAATATTGAAAAGGGACAGAATATACATATTGGGCCTGATCCAGACCGACGATGTAGCGCTGATCGCTCAGCGTTACATCGTGGGACTCTCCCTGACACTCACCCTGCCCCGTCGTATTTACACTCCCTTACGCCGGCTGAAGGCTACCCTAACTTCAGAGGGATTGAAAGGGCTTCATTGTATGATTGGAAAGTTACTTTATTATCTAGTGAGTGTATTCTAACTTTGAACATGCCACTATTATAGACATACTACACTATTGGGGGTCCATTTACTAAGGTTGCTTTTGCTAAAAGCGCCCATAATCCTGGGACTTTGCAATCTATTTTGCAATTGCCGCATTCACTAAAGGGAAAGTTCCGGGACTTGAGCCTTTAGCAAATGCGACAAGGCAAACATCGCTGGACAAAAATCGTCCAGCTGTTTCCCTTGTTAAACATAGGGCTTTCCGGATTCACTAAAGGAGATTTTACAAAATTGCCTTTAGTTCGTCCTGAAAGCGCTTTTTTAAAAAGCGCCTTGTGTGTGTTCTGCTTTCATTGAAAGCACCACACACTTTAGCTGAAAAACACATGTCAATATATTTGACATGTTTTTTTCACATTTAAAATAACAAAAGTATAATTCTTGTATACCCCTTAGCATGCATGCGCTGTGCCCGATACACTAAAGGTCCCTTTTATAGTGTTAATGACGTCAGGGGGACTTCTACTGTCTATGACGGCATTAACACTATAAAAGGGGACCGCTAGTGGCCGAATGCTCATTAGCATCAGCACCCCAGAACTGAAAGCAGGAAGACGTTGTGGCAACAGGCAGAGGACAAGGAAACCTCCAATCAACTCATCACCTACTTCAAGCAACTGTCCCGGAGCAGTAAAGAACAGGACTCGAACGCCAAGCAACTTTCACCAGACTTCAAGCTACTTTTACCGGACTTCAAGCAACTCTGGCCGGACTACTATCAACTCTTAACGGACTGCTATCAACTCTTCTATGAGCAAGTCATCCCAAGATAGATGACTGCAGAACGGTGAGTCAATAATACTCTTTTATCTTTTTTACACTGCTAAAACACAATATACATAGGAAAATTTGTTACAGAGTGGGTTTATTTATTACATCTAAGGGGGATACATAATGTACTGTTACTGTTACTAAGTAATGTATTTAATTGCTTTTTTACTTGTTACTGTTTTTTGTTTTTTTTACACATCAGGCTGAGCGCAGCATGGTTATAATATATTACTATCAGCACATACATGCTAAGGGGTACAACCATGATGCACAAATAAAGATATGAGACCGGATCCAGATTTTAGAAAGTGTGGTGGAAAATTTCCACATCTTCCAGCATGTATCTAGTCTCAGAATCCAGACTTCCGTGCTGCAAGTCTTTCTGATGGTGGGGGCGTGATGGAACGGGAAGCATACGTCAATTATACAAGGTAGGAGGGGAGATCTATTTAATTGATACAGTAAGGGCATGATTTGTCCTATACACTCTATCCAGATTGCTAAATCATCTCCATTTCATGTGGGGACAGTGTGGAAATCTTAAAGTAGGGATTACAACTACTGTTGTAAATACATATGTATGAGGGGACTGGCCTCCCCTTGTCCACACTGGGATCCTGCATCGGATCTCCACTGGTGCTACACTCAGAGGTGTGGTTTGGATCCAGTCCATGTTCTACAGTTTCTGCTTATACAGTATTCACACCTGTAATGAAACATGGGAAACCATTAATATGAAATATGCAGCATTTCATAAGACTGGATAATAGGGTGATAAATGTCCTCATATCACAGGTAGAAAGAGAAATGTAAATTATTGCTATAGGATATTTTAACTTGGCACAATCACATGAATTTAACTTAAAAGAGATTAATCAGCACTGCTGATCTTGTTCTGATTTACAGTCTAACACAAAACAGCACTCTCGAGATGCTCCCCAGTGATTCGCTTTTCAGTAAGTGCCAATGATGGAAACCATCTCCTGTCTGCAAATTCACATCAGCCAGTTTTCATGGGTTTAATCAACTGAATGCAGCAATATGTAGTAAAAACAAAGGCTGAAGCTTTGGGAATTTGAGGTACAGAAATGTGAACAATGAGCAGCTTTTACCATTATTATTCACACAACTTTATACAGTTATATATTTTATTATGATAACATTTTTTTATGTGCCCTAAACAGACCAACAAATGTTTTGCTTTTCAAGCTCAGTTTAGCCAACAACATTTTCTCAACCATAAGGCAAAAAATTACTGATCATTGAGATGGGATTATTATTATTAATAATAATAATAATAATAATAATAACAGCAGTAATAATAATAGTAATGTAGGGGCAGAGTCTGTGAATAGTTTATAAGTGAGCTGTAGCCATGTGGAGTAAATATCAAGAGTTAGGAAAAAATGAAGAGAAATTGGCATCTGTAACTGAAAGAAGAAAAATGATGTGTAAAGGGATGGTTGTCTGTACAAATAAAAGCTCAAATGTGTGCTGGGTGGATTAGCAACATTTGTGTGGATAGTTGCCACTTCTGCCTAATGATTTGTCCATGGATGTTTTGATGTACAGTAGATTACCTTTTTTTTCTCTACATTCTATTTGCAATTCTTTCTATATATTGCTATTATACAGGTTTTATTCATCATTTGTACATTGTTTAATACATTACTGTATGTTATAAATAAATATAGCTGGATGGCTGAAGTGGACATTTATAAGTGAAGATATAAACATTTAGGACCTGATTCAGAGATTCAAAATAAGAGAGGAAAGTTACTCCTGGGCAAAACCATGTTGATTGCAGGGGAGTCATATTTCATCTGTTGCAAACAGTATTAGAATTGAGAGCTGACGTTTCCGAGCCCAAGTCTAAATAACAGTGTAAAAGTAAAGCTGGTCAGTATGTTTGTGCATTTAACAATACAAAGATATACTCCTGAATGCAAAGAATACAATTATCTTGGCTCCCCCTGCAATCAACATGGTTTTGCCCAGGAGTAACTTTCCTCTCTTATTTTCCATCTCTGAATCTGGTCCTTAGAATGTATTGTTAAGGAATGGAATTGATATCTTTCCAATGAAAGCAACATAAGAAAAATGGAGGTGTTGACCAGCAATAAATTGTCCCTGGAATAGATTTTAGATGATGCAGGCAAGCAAAGTTGCAGAGGAAATTTACAATTCATAGCTCTACCATAAAATTCTGGAATTGTTTGCACAGAAATAATTAAAGTTGATGTTAACAGTAACCAACCAGGTTGTAGCTATCCTTTATCTAATGCACTGATTGGTTCATCATTCCTTTCATTAAATACATCACCTTTAAAAGGAATACTAATAAATGGCTAACAAACTACCTTGTATGTATCTATTTGTATAAAAGGGGTTCCTTTTTCCATTCTTGCTTGAGAACATTTTTGTGAGAGCTTTTAAACAGTGTATTTAAAGAGTATGTGAGGTTTGAGAAACAATAGAATTGAAGGTGGTTAACATAGTGTGGCACTTTTATTTACAATAAAATTCTTTTTCACTTTTCATGAAAACCTCATTCCTTGAAAGCCTGCGGGGGCATTTCTAGTTCCTCTTATTACTAGCCCACATCTGGTAATCACGCAAGAGACTTGATACAGAATATTGCATAACCTTTTTTTAACATAACTCTGAAAATATTTACTTAGGTTTGAAATTCTATGACTTTATCTAAATCAACATAAGTTAAACCAGGTTTTTCTATGAAAGTGATCAAATTAGTTTTTTGGTAATCTACAAAAGTATAAAAATACTTAAGTGCAAATCATTTGCACACTCAGTGCACTTTTTTAAACTACCTATAGAAGATGAAAATTATTGGAATGAAAAAAAATTATAGTTTTTTAGGCAAAACTTACATTTATTTCTACCTTCTTCATGAATTTAGATGTTTGGATATATAGGTCCAGATTTACTAAGCTGTGGGTTTTGAAAGAGTGAAGAGTATGCCCATAGCAACCAATGAGATTCTAGCTGACATTCTCTAGAATGCAATCGTTAAATAAGACCTAGAATCTGATTGGTTGCTATGGGCAAACTCTCCACTCTTTCAAAGCCCACAGCTTAGTAAATCTGGACTATAGAGCTGTTCACTCTTGTGTACTTGATTGTTTAAATGACACCGGGATATGTTTGAAAACTACTCAACCCAATTAGCAGAGCATTTAAAAGATGGGACAACATATGATGCAAAAACTTCACAGCCATAGAAACTGTCCTTTTACATAGAACTTTATAGACTTTCTTCTCTAGATGGAACCTACGTCATTCTAAATTTTCACAGCCTTAATTCTTTTCAAGTAACTCAACAAGAATATTTTAGTGCTGAAACACAGATTGCTATTGAAAATGTATGTGTCTTTTCCATAGTTACAACAGTAGCAACTCTAGATAAGTGGTTCAGAAAACAAATATGTACAGGCCGATGGGCTGTAGAATAATGCGGCAATCTATACACATTTGGTTGTTTCAAATATTTCAATAATTATTTTAATCAGTATAATTGTACTGTTTAATTATAATAAACATAAATTTAAAAAAAGCATAAAAAACCTACTTTCAGCTTTGTATGTGAGTGAGAAGTACAAGGGGAGTCCACTATATATAAGATCACATTTAGCAAATGTTAGCCTCTAATGCATTGGGCCTGATTCACAGTTAAGTATCTGGTTTGTTTTAGGTGCATATATTTAAGAAGGTATATACTGCGCATGCATAGTAACTTTTATATGTTATTTACATTGGACTTGGGAACGCAAATGCCGTGATTCAACACTACGAACCTAAACTCGCTAGGTTCGTAGTTACTTATGCAGGAAAGTGCGTGCCACTAATAATTAACTCGACAGATAAGAAGATTGGGTGGAGGGAGGCATTTAAATAAGCAAAAGAAGGTGCAGTTATACAGTACACGCACAAATGCAAACCTACAGTTAAGGGAGCCCTAAGGCACTCTTAAGTCTCTTAAGAACCTAAAAACCGGGGGCGTGCCGAGGGAGTTGCCTTGCTAGTAGTAACATTCTCCAGGTGTCATTAATCCATGCTACACCTCTGGTGGGGGGAACCTTGGCCCCGGGACCCATCCACTCCTAATTCACTTACATTAGCTGGCCAAAGCACAGGGAAGAATTTACCTGCGCACCGGCCTGTCCAATGTGACATCCCCATGTGACATCTCCGATTACATCATATAGGGGCAGGTCCCCACTGATATATCCCTGCTCCACAACTTCTGACGTTAGCCCTGCTTATCTTGGGCTGGATCCAGACTTATGTAGAGCTTGAAATTATACCCTTTTCACATCACCATGAAATACCCGGGATTTTCGCCAAAAACCCGGGTCTCGGCAAAATCCCGGGTATTTCGTGGAGATGTGAAAGGTGCACTTCCGGTGGACCCGTGTCAGAAGACCCGAGAATTCAACTCGGGTAAAAAAAGGGTTATTCCCGGGTCCTACAAAAACCCGGGTAGCACCTAACGCACTTGATTAGTGCAATTTTACTTAAGTGTTGCCAGAGCAACGGTAAACAAATTACTCTGTCTGATGACGACAGGGCAGACCCGGGTCTCTGAATTGATGAAATATGATTCCCCTGCAATCAACATGGTTTAGTCCAGGAGTAACTAATTTCAAGCATTTACTTACTAGTCTGGATCCAGCCCCTTGTTCTAATTTATAAACAACAAACAAATAAAACTTAAAGTTTATTTAAATATTTAAAGATGATATTTTAGCAAACCTAAAATACTCCCTGTAAGACTGTGAGAAGAAACAGAAAAAAAAATGGAAAATGTATTGGATATACTTGTGTGTGTAATGGTACTTTCTGGAGGAAGCATTTCATCCAAACATGTATAAACTATTTTTATTTTACATAACTATATAAAGAGATCCAGGGGCTGGTCTTGGACAACAATATAATTGTTATTTTTATATGGTTCAAGGGTTTTCAGTGAGGCATTTGCACAACATTTTGCATAATGGGATGAAGCTGGAAACATCAGGATAATGTATCTTTAAAAAAAAAAAGAAAAACAAATAAAAAGTCCAAAGAATTTATTGATACTATTATATATAAATGTGGCCTAAACAGCCTCTTGTATTTTTATAATACCTTTATATAAAATGCATAATAAAAATAAATGTAATGATGCCTGCCTAGGCTTACGATGAAATGAATTATGACATTGTGTTTTGGAATATTAATATAATAAGTAAAAGTTAGTGAGTGCTATGGAAATAAATCTACTGATTGTGTGTTATATGTTATATGTGTATATGATTGTAGTTCATTGGCACAGTAGGCAGAAGAACACTTTACTTGAAGGCTAAATGGTGCACATATGATCTTGGGGCATGCTCTTTCTGTAACTTTAGACTTCACTTATTAGGGGGTCCTTAAGAATACTGCATGTGGGTGGCATCTTAAATGATTCCTTTTTTCCACAACTTGGAGAATTAATGATAATGCTGTTACCCCATTTTCTGGAAATAGGGGAGTTGTGTTGCACCTAGTTTTTAGAAAAAATGGGGAACCTTTACACTGGTCTCAGTGTCTTCATTTCTAAAAAGAAATTAGGTTAAAGACAAATAGGTACAATAATGCTCATGTTTCCATTTATGCTGTCATTGTCTAGTGTGCTATTTTATTTACTTATGAAAAAAACAAATTAAAATGTTCTTATATACCAGTTGAGTTTTAATTAGGGTTAAACATGGAGCACTTTTGCTTCACATTGCTGAGGTCATATGTTCATTTCCTTGAATAGACCATATCTGTGTTGAGTTTTTAATGTTCTACACAGGTCTATGTAGGATTTCTCCGAGTGCTACAGTTTACTCCCACACTCCAAAAATATGCTAGACGGTTAAGTGTCTGCTAAAGTTACCCCCAGTCTGTGTATGTCTGTTTTGTATGGGTGTTAGGGAATTTAGACTGTAAACTTCAACTGTTTAAATTAGTAGCACTATATAAAATAATAGCATTATATAAAAATTTTTATAAATCTATTAATTAACTATATTGACAGGAGTAACTTTTACTCCGGTTCAGGCCCATAGTGGTAAGTAGACATTTTATTAAAATCTGTAGAAAACTTTTGAGCATAACTGAATTTATTTAGCATAATTAGCAGGATTACTGTAATGACAACTGATGCATCAACAGTGACACACAAGAAACATTTTTCCAATTAAAGTGATGTGAATGCTTACCCATGCTTCATGTCACTTCCTTCATTCCTTCTCTGACACCTTACACCTCCAGCCTTGAAGACCAAATGACACATTCTTTACTTGTATAATTTAGCTAAATAGACCCTTTGCAATAAGGGAATTCCAGGCCACTAGCAAGTATGCTAATTATCATTTGGACTACAACATGAAATCTTTAAGTAATGTTGAATACTTCTAGGGTTCGGTCAGGAAATTTACCAAGACACATTTCTCCAAGTGGCTGCCAAACAGAATGTCTGTTTCCAATATTTGACAAATAAACCTGATTTGCTCTTTTAAATAACCGCATTTTACTGCTCCTACTGGACAGACGAGGAGCATTTGCCTTTTCTTTTTGTTGCACATAGTGTTACAGCTTTTTCCACATCAAACGCCTGTTCTTTACAGCCAATGCTTTAACGGTACACCGCTCAGGGTAACATATAGCTCATATTTAAACAGGTTCATTGTCATGCTGTTTCATACTGGGCCTGCTTGACTGTAAGCATCAAGGGAGTGATTGAACTGACAAGTATAATACCTGGCTTGTAAGTTTAGCCAGCATTTAATTAGAATGTCCTTTAAAAGGGTGTCAGTTTAACCTCATAACTTTGTTTTTCCCCAACGTATATTATGAAGAATTTTTTACATCAGCATAAGTTCGCACACCAATGGCTGTGAAGGTTGACTTTCATGAGAGGAAATGTATATTCTTACAGTTTATAGGTAGCAGGAGTGCGGCATAACTTTATTTGTTAGTCATGCTAGCAATTAGTCAAAGCAGGAAAGAGCAAGGTTTTAGAATGTTTTCCCTTTAGGTATAAATTACAAAGATAGTTTTGCTACTTTTGGCTGGCTGGTAGAAAAAAGCACACACATATTATCATGTTCCCCTCAGGGCAGCTGTGCTTGTAGCTGAGCTCCCACTTACTCCTGTCGCCCTTTCGCCTGGCCTTTTAACAGCTGCTTTTTGTTTAGAATAACTGTGTCGTCTGGAATTTACAGGGGGGTTAAGGAGGAATGATAAACACCTCTAATGTAGAGGGAACACCTTGCTTGATTCATTTGATCTGTTGTGTGATTGTTGCACATTCCTGGCAGGAAAAGGACATGTTAAGAAAAACTTAATATACATGGAAAAATATGTTAAATGCGTGCCAGATATGTTTAACTGTATGTCAGTACGTCTCCACCAGCAGTTTGGCAATGGTTTCTGGCTATAATAGTGTCAGTCTGTGGAGGGCTTTGTGGGGCATGAAGGAAATATGTCCATATTAGTTGCACAATCTAGATATGCCTTATCCTGTGAAACAATGTATGTTCTGCTTTATAACAACCTTAATCTTAATATGACACTTCCTTAGGGTATATTGTACATAGTTATTGTTTTTATAATAGTACACAGGAGAATTATGCATAATGTATTGTTAGAATAAATTGTATAATTGTGCATTTCACATTGCATCTGTTAAATAGCAGAAAAATAAATTTTTCCTATTTTTAGAAACATTATAGTGCATATACATATACAGTATAATATTCCCTACAATAATCAGTATTAGTCATTGATTTGATCAGGATGAGCAAAATATACTCAAGGATATTTTTCATAACACACCTTTAGAACTAAAGGCAGCAATAGTGCAAATGTCACATTGGAATCTAAGTCACTGTCACATTAGTACAAATACTTTAAGTAAAATTAATGTTTTAATGCCTATATAAATTTTTATTTTGGATTATTGGAACACTATATATAAGAACACTATATATAATTTTGCCCTGGCTACATTTTTTATATGCATTAATATGTACACTTGCAATTGTTTTGAGTGTGAGTGTGTGTGTGTGTGTGTGTGTGTGTGTGTGTGAGTGTGTGAAGTACAGCTTGTATTTATACCGAGGCCGCCAGGGGCGGATTGGAAAATTAAAGTGACCCTGGAAAAATTCAGGAAGTAGCCTCATGTGGGCGGGACCAAATCAAGTCTATGCGGAACCAACAAGAAAGTAGGCTGAATTAGCACAGTTATATTAGCCCCTGACCTAAATCATAAATTGTTAACCTTTATTACAATTTTAGTAAAACTACGATTTAACTAAATCGAATAACAGACACACACACATACACACAAAGCACCCCATATACAGACACATTGTGCCCTATATATATATACATTCACACAGTGCATCCCATTTACATACACACACACACACACATACACACAGTGCATCTCATATACATTCATACACATAGAGTACACCCCTTATATACACACTCACAGTGCACCTCATACACACACACACACACACACACACACTCCATATATATATATATATATATATATATATATATATATACACACACACACACACACACTATATATATATATATATATATATATATATATACATACACACAGAGTACACCACATAGACACAGTACACTTCATACACACACATAGTGCACAACACATGCAGGGCCGTCAAGAGGATTTCTGGGCCCCGATACAGAAAATTATTGGGCCTCCCCCCTATAATTGATTAGTATAGATACATTGGGCCTGATCCAGAGCTACGAAATTTCGCACGACGGGCGTATGTATAAACATACACGCCCCTAACACTCCCATTGTAAAGTACCTGCTTAAGGCGGCTATACCCTACACCAGGTACTACCGTCGGCCGTACGAATTTTCGCACATAATAAGCAAAGCGTACGGGCTTAGCACGCCCATACTGTACAATTTAAATGGTTATCCCCGCCTCCGTGTAGTAAAACGAGTGCCCAGGCGACCGTCGTACTGAACGCACGCCCCTAGAGTGAATATTTCGCACACAATACGACCGCTATACGCTCATGTCGTCCAGCCAACCGGAAGCTCGCTCGAAATCGGCCAATTTCGTAGCTCTGGATCAGGCCCATTGTCTGGTCACTTAACTCTTTTCTGCTTCTCTTATATAATGTCTAACTATCTATTTCATATCTATCTATCTATCTATCTATCTATCTATCTATCTATCTATCTATCTATCTATCTATTATCTATACATAGGTAAAAACTGTATCTACACACACATCTTGTCTACCACACACAACAAACATGCATGTATTACATACACATACACACACACTACACACATACATTAAGAGTTTAAAGAACGTTTAAAGAGAGTTTAAATAATTTTTTTGCCAGGGAATTTTGATTGTAGGTGCATCTTCTGAACAATTTACCAACACTGAAAAGACATTTACAGATTTAAGTGAAATCACCTTGGCTGTGTACTAGCCTCTTACCCTGTGCAGATAACATGACGTATAGTATATATTTTTGGATATATATTTTTTGTTTTTACATAATGCTCCTTATCCTCTATAAACTTTTTATTTCAATACTTTTACTATATAGGAATTTATATATATTTTAAACATGCATACATGCTTTACACACATAACATACATGCATGCATTACACACACACACACACACACTACATCCATGCATGCATTACAGACACACACACACACACATACATACACACACACACACACACACATTACATGCATGCATTAAAAACACACACATATACACAACATACATACATACATATATTACATACACAGCATACACACATAAATGCATATATTACACACAACATACATACCTAACACTCACATATAACATAACATAACACATTGCATGAATTACACTCAAACACACACACATAACATACCCACACACACACACGCACATACTGCACTACACACACAAACATACTTGTACCTGATGACAGTGAGGAGCCAGTACTCCGTAACCGGGCCACAGAGACAGGAAAGGGATCAGTGTACAATTGCCAGGGAGCAGTTCTAGACATCGCCTCAAAGAAACAGGCAGCCAATCGCGAGGCTGCCTGTTGCTGAATGGGCTGAAGGCATTCTCACAATTGGCTGCCTGTTTCTCTAGCATTATAGCCAGGGCCGGATTAACCATGGGGCGAACAGGGCGGTCGTCCCGATGCCCCCACACACAAAGGGTCCCCACAAAGTGCAGTGAAAGAGGATGAATGCCAGTGATTGACATCCTGCTCTTAAGCAAAGTCAGTGATCACGTTAACGCAATTCTGACACAATGCTGTGGAGGCCTCTCAGGAAAAATTTGTTATGAGAGGCCTCCGCAGTACAGAACCTGAGCTGGGCTAGTGAATGGGACACAGCAACTGCTAAGAAATCAGCTAATCTGCAGTGCCCAAAAAAAAAAGACATTTATTGATGGAGCGGCCTCATTAGTACATCCGCCTACCTGGAAACTTCCCAGTAAGGCCTATTACCAATCCGCCCCTGGGGGCTGCTATCAGGTGAAAACTGTCAAGAATGAAGTCATGGGCCCTGAGAGAGGGGGGACACCGATACTAACTTTAGTTCTCCAGTAGCAGGTATTTTCAGTAGGAAACAGATCAGTCACTGTCATCAGTCTCCTATCTCCGATACCTGCTGCTGCTGTTATGCTCAATATGGTTTCACTTCTCTTGTGGAAATGTAAAGCCCACTAATAGTTCTTATGGTGCACCGTTTTTATGGTCTGTAGGTATACCTTTAAACTTGTGTTCAATGGAAGCGGACAGCCACATACTCACAAATAGGAGTGATCTAGTCCAGGGGCGCAACTAGGGTAAATGAAAACTGGGGCAAATCCCCAAAATGCGCCCATATTAATTTATATTAATTTAATTATATATCTTGGTATTCAGTATGTATGATTGTGTCATGCCGCAAAGTGCACGGTGCAAAAGAGGCGTGGTCAAACAACTGGGGGCATGGTCAAACAAAGCTGTGCATCCAAGTTTAAACCATTTTATATATGTTTAAACCAATATACACCACCAGTATTCATGTCTCTCCAGTCCCCCCAGAATCCCCATAATTTGTTTTAAGCCCTCCCCAGGATCCCCATCATGTCTTCCTAGCCCCCCGGTACTTCCATTATGTGCCACCAGCCCCCTCCACCAGGACTCCCTGTCTGACATGCATGTTTTATGGTCCTCTAATGTGTAAGCTGACCTGTGTGTGGTAAAGTACAGTATACATTAATCAATGCCGAAACAAAATAGGCATCACTTAAAAAAAAAAGAATTACATTAATTATCTGCATTACATTAGCATTTATGGATGTCTTTGCACATATTTTGAAGTTTTGATAAAAATCTTAATATCTATAACTACTACAACTATCTTACTGTTCACTGTTCAATATCATTTGAGTGTCAAATTCAAATACAAAGAAAGCCAAGGCTTAAAGTTAATACTTACCATGCCTCTTCCAATCAAGTCTGCTTGCGAACATGTCTGCATCACAACTGTCGGTTGGAAGCCCATCGATATCAGGAAGTAACAGCCAAACGGCATTAGCAATCATGGCAACCCAAGAAAACAGCTGGTACACAAGGGCCATGTTGTCAGTGTCCATAGAAATCATCACCTAGGCCTTTCAATACATACCTCATGTGTTGTCTACAGGTTTCTAATAACCCCCTCATGTCTCCCTAGCTTCTGATAATCCCAATCATGTCTCCCCATCTTCTAATAATCCCCATTATGTCTCACCAATTTCCAATAATCCCCATCCTGTCTCTCCAGCCTCCCAATAATCCCCCTCGTGTTTCTCCAGCCTCCAAATAATCCCCCTCATGTCTCCCCATCTTCCAATAATCCCCATCATGTCTCTCCAGCTTTCAATGACCCCCTCATGTTTTTTCAGCCTCCAAATAATCCCCCTCATGTCTCCCCAACCTCCAACTAATCCCCCTCATGTCTCCCCACAGCCTCCAAATAATCCCCCTTTTGTCTCCCCTCAACCTCCAAATAATCCCCCTCATGTCTCCCCAGCCTCCAAATAATCCCCCTCATGTCTCCCCAGCCTTCAAAAAATCCCCCTCATGTCTTCCCACTGCTTCATTTATTGTACACAGTGCACTCCATATACATATACACACACACACACACACACACACACACACACAGTGCACTCCATATACATATACACACACAGTGTGATGCAAAATACATGAATTTTATATATAAATTAAACTACGAACCTACCTTACACTGGATTTTGATGGACTCATTTCCTTCTCCTGTCGCATCTGGTCTGCAATCCTGGGACAGCACAATTTAACTGCATTATGCAATACAGAAGAGAAGCACAACGGACACTGACAAACACACACTCCCACAACTATACATAACTGTCACACACACAAATATACATAACTATTGTCAAACACACAATTACACATAACTATCTATCCAAAAAATACATTCATATTCTCTTGATTCTCCTATCTCGTATTCTCATATACCTTCTCTATCCCAGCACCCTCTCTCTGCATTCCCTCTAATCTCCCCCCTCCCCATCTGTCTAGATCTCTAATTGTCACTGAATGACATTTCTGATCTGCCTATGAACAGCTTAGTGTAGCTGCTTATAGGTGGATCATAGAAGTCAATCAGTGACAATCCCGCTATTGCATGCCACAACCCCTGCAGTATAGTGCCAGCTGCTGCTACTATTTCCAAATTAATAAAATTAATTAATATTTACAAATTAATAAAATAAAAAAAAGGATAAATTGAATAATAATAATAATCAGCAACAGTGCAGGCTCATGATGGGCATTCCCCCTCCCCCGGTGGCTCTGCATATATATACACACACACACTGCACTCCAGATAAATACACATAGTGCGTCCCATATACATACATACACACACACACACACACACAGTGTACTCCAAACACACACACAAACACAGTACACTCCATATACACACATACACACACAGTGCACTCAAAACACACACACAATGCTCTACATACACGCACAAAACACTCCATACACACACACATACACTCACAAACACAGGACATTCCATACATACACATACACACACACACACAGTGCAACCCAGATATACACACACACACAAAGCACTGCATAAACACATACACCCACATGCATAGTACATTCCATACATACACATACACACACAGCACTGCATAAACACATACACTCACATGCACAGTACACTCCATACATACACATAAACACAGTGCAATCCAGATACACACACACACACACACACACACACATTTGCAATTGACTGCCTGTTGCTCTGTAATAACAAGTGGGACAGCCCTCCTGACTGCAGCCTGCATGTGCCCATTGCTCTTTAGCTGCTCTGTCTCCCTCATTAGCCCAATTCAGATCCTGTACTGCAGAAGTATTACTGAGAGGTCTCTACAGTACAGGACCTGCACTGAGCCAATGACCGGGATGCAGCAGCTCTGATATGTGCTGTCCTGATGAGGCGGCCTCTAGTGACTGAGTCTGATAGTTACAGGAGGAAACAGGAAGTGCTGCCCGCCCCCTCTCCTCTCTGCTTCTCTGTGCAGCGCTTTTATTAAAGAGTTACAGTGCAGCGCAGGTGCTATTGACTATTGTGAGTTTAGTAGGACTCATGCCCTAAGGCTCTGATTGCGCCCACATCAGCTGGGCGCCATCGGAACCTGGGGCACGAGCCCTATAAAATCCACATTAGTTACGCCTCTGATCTAGTCCCATTGAGTGATTTCCACTGCATGAACACTATAGATTGTTCAAATAGGGGAAAGAAGAGAGTTGTTATTTTTAGTGGAATAACAGTTGGTAATATCTGTCAATGATTAAAAACAAGAAATGCCCCACACTGACATCGCATTATCACATACAATTACACCTTAAATTGACACTAATAACCCCAAAAATAGTCCAATATATTGTCAATATACCAAATATATCTAAAGGGTGTGAGACCTTGGACAAAGCGTACAGCGAAACACACATTAGGTGTTTCTCCTTAATCCAGTGTCTATGCAACAGACGTCTCTCTTGAACACTGCTTCAGCTTTGGTTCCAGCAATAGCTGACTCATACACTCTGCGGTAACGAAGCAAGGTAGCAGCTCTTATGATTGAAGATCCACCGTGAAATGGCTGTATTGTTTATTTTCTCCTTTATCTCTTATTTCCAGAATAGGGTTAGCTTGTGACTGCTAATTATACACCAATGCTGCTCCTGAATATGTATGTTACTGGAATGTGTATATGTGAACCTGCTTTCTTGGATAAACATTATTATGTGCATGAGCAGGAGAATTTACAAAGAAGGCAGTTAGTGACAAAATCGTCTGATTGTGTTGATTAATATTTGTCATCAATACTCTTCTTTCAAAGAGAGGCAATCTCTGTATTAAACAGGCAGATGCTTTAAATGCGACTGATGGTTGTATATCTAGCTAATGGTTTTTAAACATTTTGCTGTACTTATTGAACAATAAAATTGATTGTCTGACACTTGAGCACCTATCTGTTAAGGTACTTTTTTCTGTTCATGCTCAGCCTTATCAATTACTGCAAATTGGTTTCTTTTTTTTTTTTTTTTTTTTTTTTTTGATTTTTTTAAGCCTTTTTTTTTTTTTATTTTTTTTTTTTTTAAAACAATATGGGATAGATCCAGACCTAAGAGCTAGTTACGTTTCATTGCGTAAGGTATTGATGCACTCCCCTCGCTCGTATGTACTTTGGCTGTTTTATGCTTCCCAAACCATACCTTAACTTTTCAAAGCATAAGTAATGACGTATGTTATGGTTTCACGTATGTAACTGCCTAACCCGGCCCATAATGGACGATTTAAATGCCTCCTTCCACCTACAAAGCATAACTACAGGTGTCGTATGGATGAAACCGCCCTTCTTTAGTAGTTACGCTGATGGTACATACGTTCAGAGTAACGTGGCGTAACATCTGCCATGCACTGTAACCTCTGACGTCATGCCGTGCCCGAGGTTATAAATGGGTCACCTGGCATGAGCTATGTCATTTGCCAGGAGCACACTGTAAGAAGAGCATCGCGTCTACCAGATTTCCACAGCAGCCGTCCAGCTTCCAGCGCCCAACACCATACCGGACATCAGAATCGTGAGTATCATTTAGATTATGTAGTGAATGTAAATACTCTCATTTGTGTCTTTATTGATGATTTTATTTTCACCAACATACATTTTAAAATATCTTTTTGACACAGCCTATATGTTTCATCATTACTGCAAATACAAGGAAGCTACTTAGTGTCCCATCTATTTCAATATTACTGTAGCAGTAGGGACATGGGGCTAAATCTATTTATACCAGTATAGACATGGGGATACATTTATTTATAGCAGCAGGGACATGGGGATAAATCTTTTGGGACCTGAGGGTATCTATTTAAGGAGCTAAGTGGCCATTTACTAATAATAATAGGATCGGAGGGGACATATGTATTTTATAACGTGCATAACGTGCATGAGGTGTTTTATAACCGGACAGAAGATGCTGCCGACAGCATGCCATTAACCCTTGGCACGCTGGTGCTTATAGTACAATAAGCCAAACCATGCACTACATTACATGTGCATGATTTGACTTATAGTACTATAGGCAGCTGCATGCC
>WWET01000401.1:446116-457132 GCA_011038615.1 Limnodynastes dumerilii
AATGTTTGATATTGTGGCCCAGTGCTAGCAAATCTAACATAATCTTTTTATTGGGGCTGAGATAACCAAGAAATTGTCTGTCTTAATGTAGCCCATTGAGTGACCAGCTCCTGATCTCTAGTCTTGGTAAATCATTGCCAATCAATACATGAATTAATAAGATGACTTATTACAGTAGGTTTAACTTTTGAATATCCCTAAAAATATAGTAAAGTAAGTAACTTTGATTGTGCTAGAAATCTAGAAGTATTTCTGAATTTGTAAGGAATATTTTTTGTAATGTTCAGGATACAATTATTCATGAATATTTATACAAAGCAATGTAAAACAAAAATTCAAATGTGCAGCAAAATTGGACTAAGTATAAGTGGTCTCAACACCAGGACCCGCATCTTTTGGGCATACCTTAATAAAAAAACCTATGTACATACATGTCCTTACTGTAAAGAAATTGATAGGAATTGATTATATTTTGGTAAACCAAGGCACATTGCTTTTTCTTCTCATCCACAGATCTTCTTTTCTTAACAAAACATCTAGTAGAAGTTGACAATGATGAATTCAAGAAACTTGTTTAGTGCAGGTAGGATTCAGTTTCAAATAAAAAAAAAAATATGTGAAGAGATAAAGTTTTTTTTGAGGCAGATATCTGCCTGCCAGTGAAGTGTGACTACAATGATAGACCCATGGCATATTCATCTCATGAGCACGCCAATAACAAATATTCGTAGAGTTTGATTAATACCTAACTCTTTACGTACTCTTTACGTTGCTTTACGCACAACCAGAGATACGCAAGGAAAAGTTAAGGCAGGCAGGGTTCTTAACACGGAAGTCAGCTAAGTTACATATGTGAGAGAGGAGTGCATTATCCTTAGTAGTGCGTAAGGTGCGTACATATGTACGTAAAACAACCGTAAGTCTGGATCAGACCCACAGTTACTGCCACCAACCCCCTGTAAGCCCCAATACCAAACATATACACTATAACAGCCAAGTGACAGTATTTATCATCTGAAAGACAGGCAGATAGTTTGTTATTTTTTTCTTTTTTTTATTGTACAATTACTTGTCTATAGGATTTTCATGGCTGAAATGAACTGTAAATGATACACAGTCCTTTGTCCCCTTTTTCAAGATGTTAATAACTATTTTTATTTAACTTTTTGTTAGCCACTAAACACTTAAGTCTCTAAATTCAACAGTTGTTACCACTCCTGTTTAATTTAGAAATGTTGCCACATGTGGTGTGAAATGAGTAATCACATTCCATTAAGTGAAATATAAAAAATGTAAAACATAGTGTACTGTCAAGGCAAGGAATTTACAGAGAATAAGACAAACACTGAAAAGAGGAAAATGAGGAGAGAAAAATAATGAAAGGAGCGAAATATGCGACCTATTAAGTGACCTATTATCACCCCTACTTTCAACATCCAAACTATATTTTATTTACACCCTACACTTGTTTTGTAATATCTATTGGTAGTAGGTGCGCTCTATTTCTCTATTTATAATATTTGGCTCTTTTTGGTGCTACAGAGCAGCACTACCCTTTTTTGTATATCCATTAACTTTGAAACGAGAATTTGGCATAATGGAAGATGCTCATGAACCTGTTGATTTTTTGAGTGGCACTAAGCGATTCACCAGTGGTGAGGCTTCACAGATTTTATTCACGGACACTGAGGCATTGGCTTTTGACATTGAAACACCAGAGGAAATATATCAGGATTTTTTTAAACTTAAGAAAAGACTCATTGAACTTCAGTTGCATGGAAGGACATTGTCACAATATTATAAGGATAATCTTATACCGAAGGGCTTTCGAATTAAAAATCAGCCCACTATTGGTAGGTCAGATAGAAATTTTTGCAAGAGCTGGTGCCAGGTGCTCAACCAGTGCTCTATGGACTTGATGTTACTCACTATAGAGAAGGTAAATGGCGACATTGAGGGCATTAAAATTGAATTGACAGATTTAGAACAGACTGGAACTTCTATACTCTGCACTGATACATCGATTGATTGGATGTCTAAATTAGAAGAAAATGTACAACGCTTTGAGTCAGAGCTATTATCCTTTAAAAAGAAAAAATATAAGAGTGTACGCGATGATTATAAGGAGAATAAAGTATATGCTTGGTTTTATACGGGATCCTCTGGACGTCAACGCTTTAATCAGCGGTATAATAGATCACGTAGACGTGAAACCAATTTCACTGAACTTGATTCAGCCACATCACAGAGTGATTCAGATAACTCACTTAGACCACAAGGACAACCTTTTTTAAGGGATGCGATACCCACAAGGAGTGGGTTTCGAGGAGGTCGAAGGGGCGAAGGGGTGGCCGCAAACACAGGCGGCGGAAACAGAGGGGCACAATCACGCCGGATGAAGTAGTGGTATACAATCTTTCAAGTTATTTACCATCTGTAACTGAAATGCATGTTTTAAGCCGTGGTCTTTCTTTTGTTCAAACCCACAGACCTAAAATGTTTGACCTTGAAATTGATTTATATCGTTTCCAGCGACAACTCAAACTTCGAGACTACTTCAGTGATCAATCTACCACTATTCGCCCTAACATTTTGAGACCCAAATCCACGTTTGAACCTCCCATCACCAATGCTTCCATCGATACCTATATCAGATTGGTTAAACGCGATACATTTGCACAGTGGTCATCAGGTAGGATACGTTTCTCTAATTTATCAATCGCTGAACAAGCTGCTGTTAAATCTCTGAGGAATAACTCCGACATAGTTATCAGGCCCGCGGATAAAGGCGGGTCTATAGTTGTGTTAGATAAGTCACATTATCTCCAAGAAATTTCACGACAACTTGCTGATGCAGAATGTTACCAGGCTCTCCCTTATGATCCTACCACTAACTATAAATCTGAAATTGACACATACCTGACTACAGCCTTTAACGATGGGCTTATTAATTCTGAAACACTACGGTTCTTGAAACAAGACCACCCCAAGACCCCTATAATCTATGTGTTACCGAAAGTGCACAAGACGTTGGTCAACCCCCCTGGGCGACCCATCATTTCATCCAGGGGTTCACTTTGTCAAACCTTATCACAGTATATTGATTATTATTTACAGTCTACCGTACAACATATACCCAGTTACATTCGTGACACGACTGATTTTTTGTCTCGCCTTCAAGCTCTACAATTACCTAATGTACCTTGTATTCTGGTGACACTTGATGTCACCAGTTTATACACAAACATTGAACATGAACTGGGAATGAAGGCAGTTGAGGAATCCCTGAGCACCTCATCATACTACGACGGCCCAGATGTCAACTTTCTAATGGGATTAATACGGTTGGTTCTCACCAGAAATTACTTTTTATTTCAACATCAATTTTTTTTGCAACTGTGCGGCACAGCCATGGGGTCTAATATGGCCCCGGCATATGCCAATTTGTTTATGCACCAGTATGAGTCCAGACATATTTTGAATGATTCCTTTTTTTCTGAATTTATATATTTTTTTGTTCGATACATCGACGATTTATTTTTGATTTGGACTGGCTCTGAACAGGACCTGGTGTCTTTTGTTTCTAAACTTAACAACTTTCCAACTAAAGTTAGATTTACGTTGAATTATAGCACTACCAACATTAGTTTTTTAGATGTGTTGATACAAATTTCTGAATGTGGTCTCTCCACGCAACTGTATAGGAAGAAAACTGACCGTAACACACTGTTAATGGCCGACAGCTTCCATCCAGGACCATTGAAATCCGGGTTGCCCTTTTCCCAAATGGTGAGGGTGACCAGAATCACCTCTGATCGGAACATTTTATCACAAGCCCTGACTGATATGGGTCAACGCTTTATTGCTCGAGGCTATCGTAAAGATGAGGTTGCCGAGGCCATCAACAAGTGCCTTCAACTGGAACGCAGCAATTTGTTGATCAGTCGTGACAGGACATCTACCATTGACCGACCTATCTTCTGTACTACGTTCTCTACTATGTCATATGCTCTTAAACGAGCTTTATATAAGCATTGGCACATCATAGCCACTGATCCTCGTCTAGGCAGCAAGCTTTCTAAACCTCCTCTAATCAGCTATCGTAGAAGTGCCAACTTGAGGGACCGTTTAGTAATGAATGACATAGGGTCCAGTAAGCTTAGCACTTGGTTATCCTTGAGAAATGGGGTATTTAAATGTGGGGGATGCATTAATTGTTCCCATTTGTTAACAGGTGACAAATTTATTGATCCCATCACCTCTAAGGAACTTAATATTCCTTTCAGATTGTCATGTGACAGTCGTTATGTTGTCTATGTTCTTCTCTGCAGCTGTCCTAAACTATACATAGGCAAGACTATTAGGACTTTAAAGGAGCGTATGGCACTCCATAGGTCCTCTATTAAAAAAGCATACAATATCATTGATGTCAAAACACCCCCTGTTGCACGTCATTTTGCGATTTGTAAACATCCAATTAAAGCATTGAAATGCATGCCTATCTCACATATTCCCCCCTTAAAGAGAGGTGGTGATAGAGAGAATCTATTATTGCGGAAAGAAGCAGAGTTGATTTTCCATTTTGAAACATTGTCACCTAAGGGGCTCAATGAGGAGTATAGTCTTAATTGTTTTATTTAGTTAATAATTATCTAGCCTTATGTATCATTTATATACTAATGTCATTTAGCTTAGTCTTTCATGTTTATGTTTGTTTCGTCCGCTCGGTACTTCCACCGACACACGCTGGCTAGGGGGTGTGTCTGGTCCGCCGCTGTGCTGTGGTGATCCCCATGGCAACGGTGTAGCTCCGTAGTATACGGAAGTTGACACTTGGTTGCCAGGGTGATCGACTAGCATGATGGTTGGTTCCGGACACGTGACCGACCAGCGGTGTGACGGGAGGCGGCAGCGGACGCACTGATTATCGGTGTACAGCTGATGCCCTTTACTATGATTTTGCAAGGTATTTAAACACTGTTTTTTCTTACTGTTCAGTATTGCAGCTGATCTTTGTGTACTCCGGATATGTTACCCTCCTGTCCCTGTGAAAATGGCCAAGCGAGCCGAAACAGCTGTCGGGACTAGGAACATTCACGTAAAAGTATCACTTTGATGACCCGTTTCATCGGAATTTGATTGACACATGTGACTTATGATTGTTCCTATTTGGACTGCTTTGATCACAACATGTTTTTTGCTCATATATCAAGTGATACTGCTCTTTTTATGCTGCTTTTTTTGCACAGTTTGCACATTAGTCTGTGACCTAGTACTGGTGTATTCGCATATTTCTGTAAACTCATTAAATATTTTCTACATTTGCCATTAAGATTTTTGGTGTGCTGGTTACTGGACCTATTGGTCCATTTTTTCTATTATTGTCTTCATCAACCGTGCACCCTACGTTTTGTTTTGTGATACCTATTGGGAGTAGGTGCGCTCTATTTTTCTATCTATAGTAATTGGCTCTTTGATGCTATATATGAACAGGCCATGTGCAGTCAGTATCGATTGTCATGGAATTTTCACATTTAAAAAAAACATAATAGAATGAAAATTTAGTTATCACTACTTAGTATATAGAGCCCTTGGATATGTTGGCAGCATGTCATAGATCATATTTAGATCATACTGTTAAAAAAAATGTGTAGGAAATGATAAAGGTAAATGATCAAAAACAAGGTATGCAAAATATTTTTTCAGTGACTGGATGGCCAAACTTATTTCTGGATTTCTGTGACCCAGAAGTTTTTTTAGTTTACTCAAGATATACTCATATTCTCACTGGATAACAATATTTTTGAAGTTTCTTTAGCACATTAAAAATGACAACTCAACAAGTACAAAATTAATGCTTTCAACAAATAAAGGATTAGTGCATACCATGCTAAACCTCCAGCAGAAATGTACCAGGACAGGTTCTTTAACTGAATTTTTGGCATAAAGGCATATAATGGCACAGAGCCGTAATACGACATTTTAGCATCGGGGCAAAAAGGATAAATGGTGCCTCAACCCTAAATTCCAAACTAATTTAACATTAAATATTAACTTAAAGGTGCCCCCCTTTAGCTTGGTGTCCTGGGCAGCCGCCCCTATCGCACACCCCTAGTTACGGCCCTGTAACGGCAGAAGAATGTACTGCTGCCATTATGTGCTTCATCATCACCATTGCCATAAACTGATAGTCCTTGAATTCAAACCATCCAGTGTATGAATTGAATGAAGTACTCCTTTACCTGCACTTGGAAAGACAAGCAGCAAGTATAGACCAGAGACGGTAAGGAATGTCATGTAAGTGTAGCGTCTCTCTCGCTTGGTGTGGGTTTAGGGCATTGCACAGGGCATAGATGATTTTGATGCAATTGCTGTTTGTAATGCATATGGGATCACAAAATATTGCCCCTGCATCAGGGCTCAAAGTGAGGGGTATACGGGGGTATGCCATACCGTCATTTCTCCCACTGAATTAATTGAAAATCTTTAAATCTCCATTCACTTTTTTTATTTCTAAATTTTCATACCGCCACTTCTAAATGTCCACTTCCACGACCACTGCCCTGCATGATTATGCCTTGAACTCATCTCATGATATAGAAGAAAGGTTGGTCATGAGACAGGGGCGTATCTACCCCTCGGCTAGGATGGCACCCACCAGGGGCACCAGCCAAAGGGGGGCGCCGCCCAGCGATGCCACCTTGGCTAAGAGATGGTATCGCCTACTAGGACCATTTTACCATCCAGCGCCGCTGGTCTGGAGTCAGACTGCAGCTGGATTCTAAGCATCACAACATATAACTGACACAGCAACTCTGCAAAAACCACCTCCTGGAGTTGACAGCACATCCTGTAATTGTACAACATGCACAGACGTATGCATTGCTGCCATTTTCATCCGCAGGATTTTTAAAAGATATGGTAGGCCCTGGCTATTGGTTGTCCATTCATGAGAGGAGAGTGGTTAGCAGTGCTTTTACATGGGGGGATATTTATGCCCTGGGCTTGCGGATCACATCCATTGCTCTGGAATCTTCTGTTGCTAAATACAGATAACACACTATTAATGCGTTCTATATTTGGTCTGCCATTGAGGATGTGTCTATAAATATGTAGCCATAAACAGCTAGTTAATAAAGTTGTAAAACTATAAATCACAGCTGCCATAAATAGGATTGGCAAAGACTACTCAAAGCAGCAAACTGACATAAATGCAGGACATCTGGACTATAATACAGAAAACAGATAACATTGATCGATGGTTAGAATGATTAGAATGTTCTGTTCTGTGGCAAACGTGTACAAATCAATGATCATTACTACTTTTCTTAAAAGAAAGTATTTCTTTAGATAAAATTAAACCCAGAGGAGGACTTTTTTGAACAGGAAAAGTTATTTCCAGAGTACTGTAATGTGAATTAAAGTGCACTGTATTCCCAGATAACAGTAGATGCAGTGCAGACTATTCTCCATTACATATGCTCCTTACATCGTCATGAGCAGATATTTAAACACAGCAATGAATGTGACATGGTTCACTGGTAATGGGTAAGAAATAACATCTGCAGCTGTTAGAGTCAGCATTTTTGACTGTTTAACAAGCACTGGTGTTAGAGGTGTTTTAGCAACAACCAGTATATTTTGATAATGATCTTAAATAAAATCTAAAAATGAGAAGCAAATATATGAGTAGAATGCTGCCAGACAAAAACAGATTCTGGATCTAATCCAGACTTTATGCAGATTCACTGTTTAAAATGTGTTCTACTAATCCAGAGTGTATAGGCAGATTGACTGAGAGGTGTAATGCAGGTGTAAAACTTTACAAGTTTGCACATCAAAGTATCTTTTATTTATTTTTATTCGTTTAGATTGCTGTTATTTATGTATTCTTTAATTTTAAATGATACACATACACGGACGTCTGACTTAGGACTGATGCACACATTGGCACGTAACACGTCCCGCATGTGTGGCTAGAGGGGCAAGACTCTTAATATAAATGAGCAGCACATGGGCTACTAATGTACAGTATAGGCGTTCCAACAATAGTTAGGATTAATTCACAAGTAGAAGCACCTTGCGTAAGCTAACATACGCATGGGAAATGTTACGACTATTCGTAAGTTAAAGAACCATATTGTTTGCTGTGAGGTCATGTGTCTTCTACTTAGTTCAGGCCACACCTGCTGCGTGTTTATAATCAATAGATGTGTGTTTTTAAAAGAAACAAATAAAGGCTTGTTTATTTAATCCTAGGCTGATTTTATATTTTGTTCAAGACTTAAACATTTTAAAGGTACCATTATTTGGTTTAAGTTTGTGAAGGTTTTTTTTTTATTTTTTCAATGTTTATTTTTAAAATGTTCTATAAATGTCTATATATACAGTAGATAATTTTATTTCCAACTTCATGCAGTATGCATTTATGAGTTTTGCAATTTATGTCATGATTATTCTTATTTTAAGGTATTGTGTTTTTAATGATTACTTTTGTTAACATATGTTAATGTGAGTTTGAGCTGTTTTTTTGGAAAAATAAAAATGTACTTCGTTTAGTTACGTATCTTTGAATCATAAGTCATTTTAAGCATCTAAATGCACGACCGATTCTCAGCTAATAAGACTTATTAAGTCTGCACGTACATTATATGCAGACTTACTTTGGACTCCCGACAAGGGGAGTGGTTAACTGGTTTCTTTCTTTTCTCTGAATCGGTATTGCAGATTTTTCCCATGCGTATATTTAGGTAAGATCGCAATTTTAAGTGTGAATCAGGTCTAATATCTGCATTTTTAAAAATGCCTGTGTAAAACGTGTGGCAATACACTGCTGTTCATATGCAGAGTGTTGTCTTTTAAAAGATTTTTTGTTAAGGGTATATAATGTCTTATACTTATAACAGCCCTGAGCTGGTGCAAAATTTTAGGAGCAAGTGTAGAGAAACATTGCAGCTACTGCACTCACAGCAGTGCTGAACTGCACAATTTATTATTTAAATATAGTGGAACAACCTGCCCCACTAGCGCAGAGCATATGGAAGCGAACACAGGAGCATCCGCCTTTTTTGTTAGCACGCTTGTAATTTTCCTGAGTGCGCTTGATATACCACACAAAGACCAGGACATTTAAAGAAGCTCAAACACTGTAACGTAACCTTTTTTTTTTGCTTTACTGAATCGATTCAGCTATAGTATTAATGATAAAAGGCAGAAAAACATTAAAAGCATTTTTTATAACTATTCAGGAATTGATTTAAGATCTCAGTTTCTGAACACAATAATTAAAAGACAAAGTGGATTCCACATTTGTGAGGCTGATAAGCTATTGAATTCAGAGGGATCACTCTGTATTAAGCCAGCACCATTCTGGGGTAGATGGAACATTGCAGCTCCAATGAACTGTGCATGAGTAGTCTCCTGGAACTATTTCAAATTGGCGCTATACCCACTGAAGAGTGGAATAATTCCAGCACGTCTGTTCCATATCTCCTCTGTGTCCAACTTTTAAGACTATGTTCAGCGTAGTTGATATAAATCATTTGAGAGTTTTAACTGTGTAAAATTGTAATAAGCCACAATGAAATTGAAATGTGCCTTTTCTCTGCTCATTGGAGAAGGGAGCCACATATGTATATAAACCAGCAGGCACACATCTAACAATCTTTTATTAATCTTAACTATTTTGTCTAGTGTGGTTGCACCAGACATACTCATAGGTCACTGACCCAGCTAATAGCACGCTGAGCCACAAACGATTTTCAAAATAATCATCCGGAACAAATGAGGTATAATGTACGATGCTGACTTCAGAACTGTTTCTCAAAGATTTGCACCGAATGTTTCCATTAGTTTTAATTAGAAATGTTCAGGGAGCCAAATATCTTTGATTTGAAATAAAAATGTTTTGCTGGCTCCAAAAGCCTAGTCTTTTGGATTTTCCAGAACTATATGAATGTTGATTCTGTGTCAAATGCTAGAATTGTGTATATTGTCTGGTGTCTTTACAAACTGCGTACTTAACTATGGAATTATCATGTCAAACTTAATTCCAGACCACTTGGATGATAATGATATCACAAGCATGTACATGCTGCCATAATTATGAATTTTAATGACCAAAAGGTTGTATCTGTTTATTTGATTTTATGCACATCCTAAAAATTCTAATCATCGACAGTAAGATACCGGGCAAATGTCATAATGTTTACACTTATACGCCCATCTGTGCAGCTTATCCTGGCGATGCTGCCATTAAATACGCCCATCTGTGCAGCTTATCCTGGCGATGCTCCCATTAAATACGCCCATCTGTGCAGCTTATCCTGGCGACGCTGCCATTAAATACGCCCATCTGTGCAGCTTATCCTGGCGATGCTGCCATTAAATACGCCCATCTGTGCAGCTTATCCTGGCGATGCTGCCATTAAATACACCCATCTGTGCAGCTTATCCTGGCGATGCTGTCATTAAAGGTATGAATGGTTACTGCTGTAATTCTCTGGCTCGCCCTAGTAGTGATGTCATCAGACCTATTCAGAGGTTCATAAGAGTTTGGGAAAACCCAAACCAAGAGAGCCCCCCACCCCCTCTTATTTATTTTAATGCTTATTTTTATTTAAAAACTAAACATATAAAATACTGTATACATAAACATATACTGATGTGATGGATTATTGGAGATCTCCTATAATACCCCGTTCACACTGAGCCAAAAACCCGTGACTTTGCCGGGGCAAGACCGAAAATCCCGGGTCTAGGCTCAGTGTGAACGGTCACACCCGCGTCGACCCGGGTAGAGAGACCCGGGAATCAGACACGGGATTTAACGAGGGGTAATTCCCGTGTCTGACCCGTGTCGCCCTCAGTGTGAACGGTGCGACCCGTGTTTTTTGTAACACGGGTCGCACAGAAAGAAGCTGATTGGGTCAAAAAAGACCCAATCAGCTTCGTTTCTTTAAAAAAAACACTTAATTAAAAAAAAAAGTTTTAAATAAATAAAAACAATAAATTAAT
>WWET01000401.1:459752-487204 GCA_011038615.1 Limnodynastes dumerilii
ACACACACACATACACACACACACACACACACATATACACACACACACACACACACGCATACTCTAATTCTATCCCAGCAATCACACACACACACACATACACACACACATACACACACATACACACACACACACACATATACACACACACACATACATACACACACACACACACACACACATACACACACACACACACACACACACATTTCAGTGAGGGTTGCAATGAGCTGCAGTTCCTTCTCTTCCTTCCTGTGAGTTTGACAGCTGCTGCCCAGTCCGTGTATCCCTGTCGCCATGATCAGACATCACTCTCCCCCTTCTACTCCCCCAGGGCAGCCTGCACTCTGCTCTGGGGCACCAACTACAACACCCTAGTTTGAGCCCTGTTACCTAATTTATGCTATTGACCTTTAAAAGCGTTTGGTTGTTCACATAAAAATAGTGATATTTTAAAAGCCTTCTATGTCTTCTAAGTCTATACAATCACAAGCCTTGTAATAAAAAAAAATTGATGAAATGAACTTATCTAATATGCCAATTCTGCAATTCCTTGAGTAAAACTTGAACATCATACAGTCTAATCCAGTTTCCAAATGAATCCCTTGTGAGATACTCACCCCAGCAGATCTCAAGGACAAGTGACGTTCTCATGTGTCTTTGGGTCAGATCCAGAGCTACGTCCGCTAGCGTAATCAGAAGACATCAAATCGCTATTTTATATTTACTGCGCATGCGCGCGGCAGATGTCACTACCTGTAACTCTGAACGTACGTACCAGTCTAGTATCAACAGCGTAACTGCGGGCGAAGGGGCGTGCCGGCCATACCACACCCGTAATTACGCTTTGGAGGTCGGGTGAGCCATTTAAATCATACAGTGCGGACGTGCTTAGGCACTTACGTACATGCAGCCATTACGACCGACTGTAGTTTACGCTATTAAAAGTTAAGGTAGGGTTTGGAAAGCGTAAAACGACAATAGTACGTACGAGCGAGGGGAGTGTCTAGGGGGGTGCATAGTAATTTCGCTAGCGTAAATACGTTACACGTAGAAATTTAATGGAACGTAGGGTGGATCCGGCCCTTTGTGGATAGATCATGCACAGAGAGCGCAACCTGCGTAACTTTACGTTATGCAAATTTAACAAATTAACAGGTTATTTAGGCTCTAGGTTTAAACTCTTTTGGAAACTGCAGAATTAGCAAATGGATAAATATATATTTTTTAAAAATCAGATCACAAAAACAATAAGTCTGAAAATCTTTGTGCCCTCTTGTAGTCGGGGGCCAGGTAAATTTCCCCCTTGACCCTCCCCCGTGTGATAGAGCCTACATGGCATCATGTCATATACTAGCTGCGTTAACATGAGGGTTTGTTTTAATATTGAATAGACATCTATTATATATGTCATTGCCGTAAATAAAATATTCAAATATTTATGGTTGGTATGTAATAATTCTTTCCAACATATGAGTGTAAACCTGTACGAAGTGTCTGTTTACTTCCTAACATCCTTTTCAGTACATTGTGACAATAGATATCCTATACCATAAATAGTTTCTGACATTACCATCTAAATTAAAATGTGTGATGTTTAATCGTTTTGGTACATCATCATTGTCCCACTCCTCCAGTTATTATGGGGTAGATCCAGAACTACGTGTGCCGTACGTTTATTCGCGGAGCGTATTTTCGTGCACGTAAGTTCGCTACACTTCCCTCGGCACACCCCTTGCACTGACGTATTTTGTCAAGATACGCTACCCAAACCCTACCTTAACTTTTTCTCACGTAACAGCGTACGTCCGCTAACGGACGTATAGACTACGTGAACGTACGCCGCTTAGCACGCCCATACTGTACACTTTACATACCAACCTCCACCTACTTCACGTAAATCGAACGTATTGTTGTCTCACGTAAAATTGGCACGCCCACATGTAAGTATTTACGTGACACATACGTGAATTTCCCATACGTTCACAATTACGCTACGTGAATGTGCGTATTTTCTATGGTGCGCATGCGCAGTGCGTTCTAAACTGCGATTTTACGTCTCCGCCACGCGTAAAATCGCTTTGAAGCGTAGTTCTGGATCAGGCCCTATGTCTTTAATGCAGGCTTCATTTTGTACAAGAAAACACAAGTGTATTTATACCAAAAAACAACTGATTCTGTACAGTTTAATAAAATAAATAAATCAAATATTATATGCAAATATGAACACACCAAAAAGGAAGTACTAAAGTACATGGAAACACTTTAACTGGCCACACGCTAGAGCAATTCTTGGTCCAATCATCCAAATATTGGATTAAACCAGAAGTCACTGTAGTATATGGCCAGTATTTCCTAATGGCTTTTAAACAGGCAAAAAACACTTGGGTCCGATAATCTTATGGCATGCATAAAATAGATCAGACTAAAGCTGCAGCTTTTGCCTCTGCCTCTGCCTCCTGGGTGGAGTTACTCTGTCTGCCTCCATTATTACCGGCTAGTACAACAGAGCTTTCATTACTGTATTACCAGGGTTTTAGCTAGTAATGATAGGCTAGCTGCGTTACCTGCCATGATTCACATGAGCCCCAGCCAATTAGTGCATTGACTGACATGAGGCCTGTACAGTAAATCAGCTACAAGGGCCTCCTGTCACTTCCATGTTCTGCCAGGATTGTTGGTCTTAGCAAGGGAGGTGAGTGGCACAGATATTGGAACCTTTCCCTAGCCGGAAAGTGTCCCGTTTATCGACCCATCTCCTGCTGGGATAGATAATCTACATAGTGTATGGTCAGGTTTATACATTGGCCTGAACAGCACATTCAGGCAGTATGTCTATGTATAGTTTACAAATGTGCTTATACTGGATATCTACTGTAATTTTATCATTCTTTTGTTGATGTCCTTGGAGGTCTTCTTCACTATTTTATGCTGTCTACACCAGTAACCAACACTTCTAGTAGTTATCTGTGTCTGGTTTCACTATAAATGTAAATTTTGTAATGTAAAAATACAGCACTGAGTAACATCATAGGAGCACAAACTTCTCCTTTAATTGAAAGTGTGAATTACAATGTAGTAAGAACACATCATCCTCTATATCATTCATCAATGTGACTGCATGAGAGCTGCTCATGAGTCACACCTCATCACTTACGATTTGTCAACCACTGCTCACAGTTCATAATTTATCTCCTAATCACCTTTTGCCTCACTTTTTCCTCATAATTTATCACTTGTCTCTTATCACTCACCATTGTTTGCCCCTCACAACCCACACACTATTTATAATATATTACACAGCACTTCTCATACTCCATAAAACCGGTACTGTTTCCTGCTAATGTTATATTGGATTTTGTGCATAACTGGTACAATCTTGTAGAAACAACTACATGTGCACATGATTAAAGTTTTGACTGATCAATAATTGTTGTTGATGAAAACCTCCAGAAACTTACTAGGTATGGCTAACAGCAACACTCTGTCCCTTGTGAATGGTTGTTTATTACCTAGTCACATACTAAAAAAAAAAACAAATCCAAAAGTTTAGTTAAAGTCTGAAACTTAAGCATGATAAAAATTAGACAGCTACTGCATATTATATACAAAGGGAAACTTATAGAAATGTATTCAAGATGTTCCCTAGATCCACCTAGTCTCTTAATAATCCAGCAAAACACTTTCCTGATTTATATTGCAACCACCTCCCAAGTTACACATTTTCTAGATTAAGCTTCTATGAACTCTGAAAATCATGACTGATCCAAGTAAAACAGGGCTATGCGTGTGGTCAGCAAATGGTCAATAACTTTTCTCTATTTGTTTACAACATTCTGGATAAATACTGAAGGCCATATTCAGAGAACCGTTTTTTTATGTACGCAATTCTACGCACGGCCGGAGCAAGGAAACACCCACCAACATCCCCGACACTCCCCTCTCCCGGACGTGCTGTCGGGGACTTACAAGTACCTAGACCACTCTGTTCTTTATGTGTGTATATACGGATGTATATGTGCTCCGTCCGTGCGATTCTTTATAACCACGTTTCCACGCGTTCATTTAAATGCCTCCCCCCACCCACTTTTATGTAAATTTTCAAGTACGTATTTCTACACCGCCCATCCGCACGTATGTACCCAAGTGCGATTCACGTGTCCGTGCCTAAAGCACTTACGAGTGTATAGTCTATGTAAAGTATGTAAATAAACTACGCATGCGCAGTTGATCCGATCCTAAAAATACGCAGGCAACTCGTCGCGAAAATGGTTCTCTGAATACGGCCATGAATCTTCAAACTGGACAGTAGCCAGTCCTAAGTACGCACAGTGATGATAAGTCTCTGCAGAGGCAATGACCTCGCATGTACAACGCTTCCGTGCCCTGAACTCTGTCTTATCTTTTATGTATACGCTCCTGTGTGTAAGGGACCCATTTGTAATGGAGGATCACACATAGTGGCTTAACCAAGCACTTACTGCACCATTTAATATGATTTAATATGATTTAAATAACTCCCTTTCTTCCCACCATGTGTACACACTGTATGCATGGTGGGTTGTCACGCCCTGCCATCGGAATTGTGTGTTCTGCATAATTCTGAATAATTCATAGCACATCCCAGTGACTAAACGCCATAAACTCAGAACGCACAACTGGAGTACTTATGCATTCTGATAGTGCACATACTCTGTTGTGCGCAATTCTTTATATCTCCATAAACTATGGTTTCTCCCTCTTGTCCTGTCTCTGCAGCTCACTCCCAGCTCTACCTTCTGCTCCTTGCCTTCCCCGCTTCTCCTGTGTCCTTCCCCGATCTGTCCCTGTTACTCCAATTGCTTGTCCCCACTCCTGCTCCTGGCTCTCTACCTCAGAGGTTCTCAAGCAGTGGTTCTAGTGTAACAGGTAGTATCCCGGTGGCCTGCAACCTAAACCCACCCCCAACCCAAAGGCCCCTACAGTACCCTTAAGATTCATGGAAGGAGGTGCGCTGATTGTTGCTACTTGAATCCGCTCACCAGACTCTGGGATGCCTCCTTGTAGGTCTGCCAGATATCTGCTACTGAGCTGCGGCCGCGGGAGAAGGGGTAAGCTGCGGTGCTTGCAGACCCCATCGGCTTTGCATTTACTGTCTTTATTTCTATTTGGGGTGAATGTGTGGTCGTACCCTGTGCACCATCATATCGTGACTTACATCTCTGGACCCAAGCCACTGCTATATCCATTTGTACATACTTATACTATTTCTGCAGCTACTGTGTCAAAACTACGTCACTTTTTATGGCAATCTACAGTTAATTTGTATCTACTCTACAAGCTTTGCAACATTTAAATTGTCGGGGACGCCCGCCATTGTTTACTACAACAACTGCTTGGTACTAAACTAGCCTTTTTGACTAGGTTCTGTTACAGTATAAGGTCTAGTCTTTTTATATCGAGATCTTTTTTTGAGTGACTTTTTTTTATTTGAATCCTCTCTGCAATTTGTCTACAACATTGATCATGTTATTTGTAGCATAATTTTATTGTTTCTACATTATTCCTACTGGGTTATCTCGATCTAATTGAGATATATATATTCATATTAATTTTTTTTATATTTGTTAACTCAATAAATGAATTTTTTTGCCTATACACTTTAAGCGCTTACTATTTTATATCTAGTATTTTTCTTGTTCAGAGGGGATCTCTCACCCCTATAGTGAGCTTGCTAAAGTGTATCTGGGACCTCATAGAGGGTTTCACCATACACAGCGCCCTTACACTATTTATCTAATTAACCTACCAGTATGTTTTGGACTGTGGGAGAAAACTCCACACAAATAAGGCCTAGTCTGGGAATCAAACTCATGACCTCACTGAGGCACTGTGCTGCCCCACAAAGATATCCTCTGGACAGGAAGAGAAATAAATCAAAGTATACCCAAGTCTTCCTGTGCCCTAAGCAACTGCCTCTGCTCATGACCCACAGGCCTGGCAATTAAATGGTATTCTGAGCCTAATTTAAACTAAGTAAGTTTCCACACATTTGAATCAGACATAAGCACGAGTACACACAATTTCAGCCATCTTGTTTGCATCAGCTGCCATGTCTAAGGGTGGGTACACACTGGGGATTATTTGAAAGATAATCTTTCCAATCACACAATCAAAAGACCGTTTCACCAGATATCTTACCAGTGTGTACTGTCCAAAGATGCTGAAAAATCTTTCGAAGCGGTCTGTGAGCTTTGGATTTGATCTTTTGGATTTGATCTTTTGGATCAACGTTGGAAAGATATATTTTGCTTTGTGCATGTGTGTACTGTGTCTATTATTGGACAATAAACACTGGTTAACAGACTTCTGATTGTGTGATTAGAAAGATTATCTGATGAAAAGCCCAGTGTGTACCCTGCTTAAGTCTGGGATGCATCTGATGACACAGACTCTGCAGCTAAATGAGACCTCTGGGCACACGTAAAACACTGCCAACGCATCAGATGAAAGGTATGGAAATGTTGCTTATGCTTTGTGCCCTGATAAAAGGTGGAATCATGTAGCTTTTTTAAAAACTGTTATTTAAAAACATTATTAATTTAATTTCTGAAAATAAAATTCTTATTTTACTGGGACTATTCTGTACATTTGCATTATCAGTTATTAGAGAAGGCTTGCATGATGCATGATGCATAATAAACATTTTTGTTACATTTAACAGAGGAACAATTGTGTTCTTGTGTCCAGATGACTGGAATAAAAAAGTAATTGCCTTGTACAGTACTTCAGTGTTATGGGACTGTTAACAAAATTTTGCACTTACACCCTCCCAGAAGTGTGTCTCCCGCACAGTGCCAACCATCATCTCTCCAGGGAAGATGCCAGCGGCAAGAGCCTTCTTTTATGTGTGGAGCCCTAGGCAGTCGCCTATCCCTAGGGCCCCCTCTGCTCCCCTAGCCATCTTAGGTGGCCCGTTCACCAGAAGTCCCATCCTATTGTTTTCATTACACATTTCAGGGTTTTGCTATTGCTATTATCATTTCTGTGAGGTGGATGGAAGTATTGTGTTGGGTGCTGAGGTTATTATGGATTATATTGGTAAATAGAACTGGGGCCATTATACTAGATGTGCTCACTATTATGCTGATGGTTCTTAGTGTTATGCTTGGTATGATAGATATGTATGTATATATATATATATATATATATATATATATATATATATACATACATATCTATCATACCAAGCATAACACTAAGAACCATCAGCATAATAGTGAGCACATCTAGTATAATGGCCCCAGTTCTATTTACCAATATAATCCATAATAACCTCAGCACCCAACACAATACTTCCATCCACCTCACAGAAATGATAATAGCAATAGCAAAACCCTGAAATGTGTAATGAAAACAATAGGATGGGACTTCTGGTGAACGGGCCACCTAAGATGGCTGCATTTTACAGAGCTCCTCCAGCTTCCAGCTTTATCTGAAGTCATCCACGGTTTAATCAGAGCTGTAGCCACATCTGCTCCCCTGTGACTACCAGATAATAAATGAAGGCAAGCGTAAAAGTTTTCACACGCCATTCTCACGTGGCGTGTGCCAATCATCAGTTCTGAACCTTCATCAAGGTAACTTGACTCCTAAAGAGCAACTGCACTGACCTCCCTCCCTGAGCCCAGGTACAGGCTCAGGAGGCAGACAGTAGTCGCGTGACCCACAGAGATACGGCCCTTTGTGCCCCAAAGCGCAACACCAGACATTGCTGCAGCATTAGGAAAGCACTAAATATTTTTTAAGTGTAAACGGTTCCCAGTTCACAAGAACTGCAAAACCTGAATGCACAAATAGACCGCACAGTGCAAAATACAAATAAGAAATACCCTCTTCAATATAGATATAAGAGGTAATAAATTGTATCTAGGGAAATGTATACTATGTAAATGCTAAGATCTAGTATTACCTGCATAGGTCAAGATTCTAGACAAGCATACAGTATTCCATATAATATTATATTTAAATAAAAAAACTCTTATTCTGAAGGGGGGTGTTGCCACATTGATCCTAAAAAGGCTAGTAAATGGAGAAAAAGGAAAGTGGGACCAATTCAACCAGTGCGCCTTAAATTGGTCCCACTTTCCTTTTTCTGCATTAGGAAAGCAACAGAGGTGGTGCCAGTGCATAGAGAGGGAAGATCCTGCCTACTACATTTTCCATCTTCTGAACATTTAACATAACATGGAGGCTTTCCACATCAATTGCTGCTGTACTACTGCCGGTGGGAGCTTAGGCCCACTTCACAAACTAACCACCCGATACTTATTGTGATATGCTTGTGAGAATTCAGTGTGTGAATCTAGTATGCTGAACCCCTTATTTGATGCTTAAAGAGAATAATGTGAACACTGCAACAACTAGTCACAACTAGTTCCTGCCTGGCATACCTAGGCTGGAGCTGCAGTGGGAAGTGCTGAAGATTTCCCGGAATACCTAAACAGTAAAATTTTAGGTTCACAAAATATTCGAAATCACGTTGAACCTATTGGTATAATCTAATCAATGCCAAGACACTTCTATCAATGTTAAGATTGTGAGTCTTGACAATAAATACTGCACTCCAGAGCATTTGACTTTATACATAGACTTGGTCGCTGTAGTGGTGCCCACATCACAGTTAATGTCAGCTCAAAACACTCGCTAAAGACTTTGGGCCTGATCCAGACCGCGCCCGCCCGTGTTTTTACGCTTTTCGTAAGTGTAAAAGCGACCTTTAGTACTTACCTCGCATACGCGCGGCAGATGTTATGCAATGAAATTCAGAGCGTATGGGCCTTGAGCATATCGGCTTCTTAACTACTAGGGGCGTGCCAGCCATACGAAACCCGTAATTACGCTTCGAGGGCGGGGTGAGGCATTTAAATCGTACAGTATGGGCGTGCTAAGCGTTGTAACTACACATGCAGACTACGGACGCCCGCGGTTATGCTCAGAAATTAGGGTAGGGTTTGGTCGGCATAAAACGGACAGCCGTGGGGAGTGCCTAAAGGAGCGCTTCGTAGGTAAGCTGGCTTAAATACGCTATGCACAAGGGCGTATCATGTGCGTAGGTCTGGATCAGGCCCTTTATGCCAATATTTCTGCACTTCTGTCCCCAAATATTTGTTAAAACTATACACAGCTTATACCCAGTGTTGTCAAAGGATATATCCTGCATTTTTTTTTATGCCTAAAGAACAACGGTGTGCTGTTGACAATCTACATTTAACAGTGGACAGTGTGACTCCAAGAATCGTCCTGATTTCCTGGGAAGTTAACCTCCACTTAACCCGCACTAAGCTTCGTGACGTAACCCCCTTACTTTAAATTCCTTGACAATGGACATAAAGCAACTGGAAAAGAGAGAATTGTTTCAAGTGTCAGGAAGTTAACAAAAGCTGCAAAATTTAGCTTGTTTGCATATTTGAGACCTCCCTTACTTTTCTCACCCTAAGATAACATATTGAACATTACATCTGGATGGTGATACCCCAGCCTCCTCATACAACAAGTTAGATAATCTACAACTGAAAGTGGAGAGTGTGACTTAGTGCAACAGGGATGCAATGCAACGTACACCTTGATATCCTTTGTACTTATAAGTACCAAAGCTACACTGCCCTGATAGGTGTTAAGACCAGAAAAGGAATCCAGACTGAGTTCACCATTAAAGATGGTTTAGTGTTTTAATACCTACCATATTTCTGCACAGTTTTGATTTAGACATTGTGTCATTTGGTTCCACTGTGTATTATGCTAATATGTGTTGATACTGTTTAGGAATATAATGTGATAACAGTATGGGCTGGGTTAGGCATTTAAGTACAACAAGGCAATACATACGTCCAGAGATACGCAAGAAAAAGTCAAGGTAGGGTTCTGAACACATAATTCAGCTAAGTTATGTAGATGCGAGGGGAGTGCCAGGGGGGGGTGCATTAAATTAGTAGATTTGCCCCAATCTTTGGGTCTCTCCTCTATCTCAATGGTTAACGAAAGAGCGCACAGGCTGGGACCTGAACTTTCTGAGGCAGCTGATGATAGCCAAATTCCTCAATTATAGTAATAAGGAACTTATCCTCGGTGCATACCGCAAAAAAGGCAAAGTGTTAATCGAGTGTTTCAACTTCCTTATTTTTCAAGATTCCTCAGCTAATTGTGTCCCAGAAACGTAGGGAGCTCCCCATTATGCCAGTGTTTGTTTGAACATCACGTTTGATTCTCATTCCTGTATCCGGCTAAGCTTCGGAATGTAGATAATGGCCAGGTTGTGGTTTTTTTTACAACCCAGTAAAAGTGAGGCACTATATTCAAAGTATGAATATACCAGACCCTGGTGACTTTTTCAAAGAAAGGGAAAAAAATGACACAGGAGAGATATAGAATTTTATTTTGTCTACATGATTCAACAGTTTAATATAAGTTGAGGTTGGATACAATGTTGTTTACTTCTATTACTATCAATTATTAATTATTATTATTATTTTATTATTAATAATAATTATTATTAAAATACTATTATAGAGTTTGTTATTTGACTCCAATCTGTTCCCAATATCCTCTGGGCACCGTGTAAAGTTTTGGTTAGGAAAATTTTGAAAATAGGAGCACTGTGTTTTTTATGTTCAGTGGTGCATGAAACTAATCTTTTCTTTTCTTATTATGTTTTCGATGTGCAAGTGTTGAGACGCGTTTGCCTTCCTAAACAAAGAGAATTTCCTGGTTATCCCAAATACTGGGGTGGGGGACCAGTATTTCAGAATTACCCTTGCTTCAAAAGACAGGTATTGGCTAATGTTTTCACTGCAATCTAGCCATACATTTACAACCTTACATTTGGTGCGTTTTGTATCTTGGAATGTTGATGGTCTATATTTTCAAGTTAAATGTGAAGGGTCTCCTTACAATTGAGATCTTTAAATCCTGACATGGTATTCCTTCAGGTGACATACTGGACACATGCCCAGGGATGTTGAGATTAGAGGTGAGCAATACCTGCATTTGAATGTATATGCTCCTAATTCCCCTACTGATCATTTTTTTTGAGGGATTTCACAATTACTCTTGCAGAAGTCTGTAAATAAGTTAATTATTCTGAGGGGATGTAAACACGGTTGATAATGTCAGGTTAAACATGTCATATTGCTCTGCTGCTCTAGCAATAGCTAATATTTGGCGTTTCCCTTCCTACCTTGCTCAACTGGAAAACTTCTCCCTTTATCTTCTTGGTAGCTGGATGGCATTTTTTGACGATAACTTTGAACACTGTTGGCTGTTCTCCAAGGCCATATCATTGCCTACCAGGCCAACAAATGAAAAGAATACAGAGAAAAATATTCTTAATTGCATGAAGCCATGTGGCAGGCCTTTGACTTATATACTTCTAATCCCTCTGAGGAACACTTTGAAATTTATAATACAGAAAGGCAATTACTAAAAAGTTTTCTCTTGGCAAACGCCCAACTAAAGGTGGATTATTCCAAAAAGAAAAAAGGCGGGAAAGCGTCTGATAACTATGACCAGACTGCAGAAAAAATGTCAACACATCTTGGTGGTTAAAGACCCCGGACCTGATTCACACTTAGGATAGAAATTGCCTAAAAATATGTATCGCAAATACAAGCAAGTGCAATGCAAGGATAGCAGCAACTGCAACTAACCACACCCACACACTCGTTCTTATTGTTCCGTGTGTAAGTATGCCATACGTAGAAATAGGAAAGTATCTAGTATATTGCCCTTGAAACATGTGTACATTTGGGTACTTTTTTTGTTGAAATTCAGCCATTCGTTTTGCATCGCAGACTTTGCAGTTTTATTTTTTCAATTTAATATGTAATATTAATTTTCTTATTTTGAATATATATTTTTTGTTATTGGAACATAAATAATGAGACACCTCTAAATGTGCATTAAACATGTTTTAAAAAAAGGATTTAATAATTAAAGTTATAATTGGCTTAAAACAATAGCAGCATAACTTATATGGTTTTTTGTGTGTAATTTTTTTTAAATACAATAGTATATTTTGTTAAATTAAAAAGATATACATTTTTTTATACAGACATAAAATTGCATAATGGTTGAACTAAGTTATTTGTTTAAATTATTTAACAACTAAGGACCGGATCCAGACCCCCGCACATCCGTCCAAGAGAGAGAGATAGGGGAGTGCACGCCCCTGTCACTCCCCTTTCTTGTGCGGGCTTTATGGCAGCTTATGCTGCCATAAGCCTTCCTTAATGCAATTGTACGGATCAGCGGTCCATAAGACCACTGATCCGCAGCAGTGTGGGAGCTCCCTCCCACACTGTACAATTACCATGCTTCCCCCCGCCCACTTTGTACTCAAATGGGTTGTACGGAACAATCGTTCCGTACGAATGTTGCTACGCTAGGGTTACTATCGTAACATCTGGAGGGTGCATTCACCCTTGCGTGCGTAAGTGACCTGTCGGACGCGGGTCTAGATCCAGGCCTAAATGTTACATTTATCATTTATCATTATACGAAAATAGACTTAAAGACATGAAAGAAAATACTACCTTCTCAATATTGAAATTCATTTATATAATAGCATTAAACAATTGCTTTAAATAGGTGAGCCTTATGTGAATTAATTAATAGCATATGTGCATTGAAAAACATTACGCAGCAGCTGATGACTGTGTGAAGTTTGTATGGACGCATGGACTTTTATATAGTACGACAGGCTTCAGCAACTTACAAGTGGTCGAGCGCTACCTTAACTTTTCCTGTGCGTATGTCTTGCTACGCAAGGCAATCTTGCTTGTGAATCTCTTGTAACTGCAGTGTCACGCACATACTGTACATTAGTATTCTGTGTGGAGCTCATTTGCATTAGGTGTCTTGCCCCTCTAGCTACGCATGCGGGGCTAGTACTGGACTCCTGCGAGAATCAGTCAGAAGGATGAGGCACGTGTGCATGAATCATGTGGCTTTGTTTCACATGCGTATTTTTGCCTTCTGGGCATACGCAGTTTAAAAAATCATAAAAATACGCACGTACATAACACACTTACGTATCTGTGAATCCGGTCCCCTGTCACTACTATATGCCTCACTTCCAGAGTACATATTGTTAAACAATTTCATAGATATAGAAAGAGAAAGTTTGGTTGCCAAAGTTGAATTCGGAACAATGGAAAATTCTTAATGTGGACATATCAGGGAAGGAGTTGCAGGTAGTGCTTACATCACTTCCAAACCACAAATCACTGGGGCCTGATGGTTTAAGATGGGAATATTATAAAATATAAAAAAATAATATTACACCTTTCCTAGCCTTTTACATAAGAATCTAATACCTTAGCCCTCACTCAATGCAGCCCATATGATTCTTATTCTAAAGCCTGATAAAAATCCTGAGGAAGTATCTCTGTATATAATAACCTATACAATAACCTATACAATAACCTTACTCAACCAAGATTTTTTAATTCTTGCTAAAATAATAGCAAACAGATTATAATCCATTTTGCTACATTTACTTACCCCATACCAATTTGGTTTTGTTCATGGTAGATTCCTACTGTGATTGCAGCCATTGTGGCAGCATCAATGAAGAAAAACAAGGCACCAGACATGTGTTTAAGTTTGGATGCTGAAAAAGTTTTTGACAAAGTGTCTTGGCTTTACTTGCAAAGAATCTTTGAAAACCAGAGCGTTTGATCAAACCTACTTTATTTATTAAATATATTTACACTGAACCATCAACATTATTAGTGATTAATGGTATTAGTAGCACTCCTGTAGTGATGGTCAACAAGACAGGGATGCCATCTTTCACTGTTGCTCTTTAATTTGACTTTGGACCCTTTCCTCTGCATACCCGCAGTCCTGAACAAACTTTACTGGGATCAAAATAAGAAACAAGGAGATCAAAGTCTCCGCTTTTGCAGACGATCTGCTTTTATACATTTCAAATCCTCAAAATAACCTACATTGTATACTGTAAATCAGAACAAACATCCACACTGCATCCTTCATCTATCCCTTCTCTTCCTTCCCACTCTCCTCAGCTCACACCAGTAGCCCACTTCCTTTCCTCTCCTTATGTCTTCTGTAAGTTCTTCCCTCCCACATAGTGTGTTAGCTCACACGAGCAGCGCCCTCCATCCTAGTGTTGTTCCTTCCTCCACCACTCCCTCCTCACTTTGTACCCTGGTGGCTCCCTCTCAACCTCTCACTGCACCCAATCCTGATCTTCCAAGCTTGACACCTCGCTTTTTGCCTTGCTTTCTGTGCTTGCTTCACTTTATTGTTTTTCTGTGATATTTTTATAGTCATATTGTATTTAATATATACTATGCTGTCCATCCCTACCCTGTATGTCTGTACTGTATTTTGTACGGTGCTGAACATTGGTAAAATCATACGGACTTCTCTGAAGGAGCTGTCCTCATGGAAACATCCTATGCTATCTTATATGGAACGGGGTTAATATAATGAAGATGGTGACCTTTCTCAAGTTATTATACCTTAATCAGATGCTCCCTATCCTACTATTTTCAACTGACGAAAAACTCATTAGTAAGGAATTCAGGACCTTTATTTAGCAGAGAAAGCTCCCTAGAATTAGCTTAGTAACATTGTAGCAGGAAACATCAAATGGGGGCATCAACTTCCCTAACCTCAGGCTATTTAGCCATGCTGTACGTATTACATAGACGTTTACGTATTATTAGGGACTGGTTACATCAGGGGCAGGCTTACCATAATACTCCTATTATCCTTTCTCAAGGACTTCTCCTTAATTTACTTTTTTTTGCATATGCATAAACAGATCATCCCAGAGGAAATATCATCAAAGCCTTTATTAATGTCTACATGGAAGGTCTAACATTGAACCAGGCACAAATTCAACCTTAATAGCCATCTCTCACTATTCCTTCCACTGGTGACCTACCCAGAGTTTCAACAGACAGGCCTCATATTCGTTCCAGTCTTCGCTTGGGGAGGGGATTCATCATATTCGATCATTGACTGACACCCAAAAAAAAGGCCACGTACAGCTGCCTGGTTGTGGACAAATACAAACTCCCACATAGTAACACACTGGTATTGCATCAAGCTCAACACTATGTCAGCTTGGTACTGAGACATTTAGGCCCTGAAGACTTGTCCCTTTTGACAGCCTTCTAGCTCAGCCACTAACAGGCAAATAAGTGTTCTTTGGTCACGACAGGCATCTGTGGACCTCTTTAGACTATACACAGATAAGGTCAGGGTCATTCTCTTGGACTGAGGCATTCCCACATTTGTCTTTAGAGTTGGTCATGAAATCATTTACTAAATCTATATTTAAATTAACAGCAAGCTCGTATAAAGAGATTCTATACAACCTCCTCCATAGGGGGTATTTTACTTCCCACCATAGGCATTTAATGGGGCTTTCAGATACAGATACCTGCCCTAAATGCCATGCATGGGAATGACCTTACATCAATCGTTTTTGGAAACAAGTCTCCCACTTTACCTCTACAAGTTTATTGAAAAAAGCCCCATTGACACCTAAGTGGGTGGTGTTGGGGATAGATGTGAATCATTCACAAATGACCAGGGGACAGAAGAGATTGAGATTGGTGGTGTCTGCTGCGGCTAGAAAAAGCATTCTGCAGATGTGGGTAAAGGAGGAAACACCAACTATTGCTTTGATAAAGTCTGCGGGACAGACGAAACGCATAAGCGAATCAGGATACATGTGGAAATCTGTTTACATTTCTCTGCTAGCTACATCTGCACTTTATTGCACTTTGCACCTTGTATTGAACATTGTACCGAAGTGACACGGCAGTGGAGATACCGAATCCCCGATATAGGGGACGGAGCGTTGTCTTTGTTGATTGCATGAAAGAGGCTTCTCTGCTTTTGAACTACGGAAGGTGGCCACCGAATATATCGTTAGCGCTACAGTGGGAGTCTCACACGGCTTTTGAAGGAGGACTGGGTGCTGCTATGTAACAACTCCCGTGGATCGGGTAATACCCTCCCCTATTCAGCCTTTATTAGTTCTTAAATCTGTGAACTCATAAAACACGCTCCTAATATCTTCAATTGTCCCTGCTATTATTGTTCTCCTATGGATGCGATTATATTGGATGGGAACTAGGATACATGATTCCCTTTTATGCATATGAGCTTCTATATTTTATAACAATTCTTGCATTTGTTATCAGCTTCAGCACGGTTTTAATTATTAATTGTATAGTGAATAAATATATTGCTTTTTTGAACTTCAGGTTGCCGTTTATTTGTTTCTTCAACAGAACCAGCAGTTATTTAATTTATTAGTTTTCTTGAGCGCTGTTTGCCTTTTTTCTTATACTTTATTTATTTAGGCGGTTTGCAAGTCCCCCTAAAACAGCAGCTTGTCTCCTACTAGCACCATAGGCAATCTTTTTTCCACGAACCACTAACTATGTCATTATTCAAAAGTAAACTATTCTTTGCATTCAGAATAGAATGGGTTGAAGCCTCATTGAGCAAGGAATCACGCACCGAGAAGCTCTTAGAGACATGACAGGAGTTTATTAATATACAGCCTCTCAAATTTATGCTTGCTTCAAATATAGTAGTTGGTATGAACGACCCTCCTATACTATTTACATCTGATAATGGTTCTACAAGTTGAAACTCTTTGATGAAAGGCTTTCATGCAGCAGGGGGCAGCTGCGTCCACACTCCTTTAGAAACTGTTATGTATGGCAACTGGGAAGTGAATATGCAAGATGGAGTCAACTCTGTTATATAGTACTTTTGTTATGTATATCTTGCAGATGTTCTAATTGTAGATATACATTTGTGACTCCAATAAAAAGAAAAGTAAAAAAAAATATAATAAAAAAAACTATAGGATGTAATTAATAACCTGTGATTTCCTGATCCATTCCATGATTTGTATCAGATGAGCATTAATTGTGACATTACTCACATTGTACATTTTATTTGCAAGCCATTTGGGGTAACAAAAGAAATGATAACATGCAGTCTCTAATGTCTGGTGTTTCCTATTTCAGAATTCCCCTTTTGCTAAGACGTCATGCAGGCATTTGTAGCTGTATAATACTCTTGTGAAGGCAGGCAGTATTTAATACCATAATAGCAGGTGGAATAATGTGAGGCCTTTTGTATTAGTCATGGCTTTTTTAGAAAGTGTCTGTGTGGCATATGAAGCAAAAATAAAACTGTGAACTATCAAATCCCACTGTGACGTTAGACAGTAATGAATTCTTTGTATTTTGGAATAACTGCTGTCATAATTTTTGTGGCAGTGCCATGAATTGTTATATTAGGAGCAAAGAACTTAACTTGTTCACATATAATCTAATATATTCTTCCAACAGCACACATTTTCTTTGGATAATCACTATAATGTTGTATAAAAGTTTTTTGTCCTTTGGTGCTGTAATGAAAATTGCATACTCACCCATTCATTTTTGGAAGAGCCACAAGTGTAACCCTCTCTGGGGACTTAGGGTTAGGCTGGGCGGGGGAAGACTTAAGGTTAGGCTGTGGGGGGAAGAGACTTAGGGTTAGGCTGTGGGGGGGGACTTAGGGTTAGGCAGTGGGAAAGTGACTTAGGGTTAGGCTACGGAAGGGGGTGACTTAGGGTTAGGGAGTGGGGTTGCTTACCGTTCAGAGAACTGTGTTCGGAGCTCCTGGGATTGATAGCTATGCCTCATTGAGGCTTAAGCAATCTATATCCCAGCCAGTTCGAAACTGGCTGGGAGTGAATGGCTCTATCAAAATAGGGCCGTTCGCTACGGGGACCCACACTCCTTAACTTCACCGCATAGATCTGCAACAATCCATGCAGATCTTCTTATTGCTGCCCCGTTTGCCTGATCTGCATAACAAACCCCACCTCTGGGTTTCAAAATTTATGAACAATAATCATAATACTTGCTGTATAATGTCATTCTCTAAGCAGCCAAACAGCGACAAACCATAAAGACTAAACCCTTATTGAATTTAAAAAAAAGCAGATGAGTAGATAGAAATTAGTCATGCGATACATGCTGTGGCTTTGAGCCAATCATATACCATACTGTATTGCCCTGGTTGCCTAGTTGGTTTTAATTATATACATGGTGTCATAACTGATTACATTCATTTCTGTAAATCCAAGTCTAATCTTAGAATTTTATTCATTAAGATCAATGATAAACTTCATAAAGTGTTGTTATAGAAAGTTCAGTAGATTACTTAAGAATATTTGCTGAATATTAGTGAGGTCCCTGCATGTTATTTTACACCAGGGTTGTCGACTTCCCCGAAATATCCAGGAGACTCCCAAAATTTAGGCAGTTGTACCCGGGAGTGCCAGAAAATCTCCCACAGGGGACCTGCGACTGTGGTTTCAGAAAAACTAGACACAATTAGAGTCATCGTGCCCCTCCCCACCCCTAGTAATACCATGAAAATGGACATTGATGATTAGAGGGTAGGGCTTCGGAATGATTTGCATAAATTGCATCATTAAGCCTTGCCCCCATAAGGCCTTTATCTCTTCCCTCCAGGGTCTCCCGGAGGGAAGCTTTGAAAAGTTAGCAACCCTGTTCTACACACTCCCCAAACAATGGCTAATTCATAAAATGGTGACAACAATGACTAGCAAATCAAGCTTTTAAATAACTTTCAGTTTTAAGTTTAGTTCCGCTTTAACATGATTAGGTTAAGGAGATTTAGTCAGAATGTTCATCAATTCCAGATGGTCATTATGGAGGTTGCTGATAGTCATGCTGTGTGGGTCTCTTTAATAAAATAAATATATTAATACCCATGGATCTTCTATTACAAAAAAAGATCAACATTGATATTCCTGATCATTGGTCATGGGCCTCTTTTAAAAAAACTAAATGTATTTTTCTAACTTTCCCATGTCTGTTTTTACTGATCTTCTGAAGTTAGATCAGCATATGTGCTTTACTACCATCTCATTGACAGCAATTTCTTACTTATATCACTGGGTTTAAAAGTTGCCAATATAAAATGTATTTATATTTAAACATTATTGTCTACCAAACTATTTATGGTTGGGATTTATTAGCAATGATGTTTGGAATTAATATTTACACAATTTCACATCGAATGTGGTCAACAACATAATAAAACTTCCATACCATGCATACCCTAGCTTCACTACCTATACTTACTTTCGACTTTTGCAACATAATATTCTGTCAACATCTTCAATGGACATGGACATATGACCTCACTACACCTATCACAATGCCCTCTTCATTATAAACATTGGGCTGGATCCAGACTTAAGTAAGTGCTTGCTATTTGTTACTCCTGGGTTAAACCATTCTGATTGCAGGGGGAGTCAAGATAATTGTATTCTTTGCATGCAGGGATATATCTTTGAGTTGCTTGCTGCACACAGATACTGACCAGCTTCACTATTACACAGATATTTAGACTTGGGATAGGAAACATCACCTCTCAACTCTAATACTGTTTGCACTTATGAAATATGACTCCCCTGCAATTAACATGGTTTAGCCCAGTAGTAACTGAGTTCAAGCATTTAGTAAGTCTGGATCCAGCAAATTGTCACCATTTTCATTCAGACATTCAGCTGTTTTCAAGTTTGAATATTGATGGCAAATTAACCAATAAACAGTGATAAACTTTATTACCTATAACCTATGAGGTTGATAATAGTGGTGCTTACAATGGGGATGGGTAGGAAAATACATTCTTGTGGGAGCTTGTCATGAAAAACTACTCATTAGTTCTTTTTAATTCTCAAGTGTAAAAAAAGTCAAAGAAAATCATGCGTTATGTAAACCAAGTTTGAAATGGAACACAGTATAATTATGATTAATGATATGTAAAAGGCTGCCAAGACTAATGAAGATTTACTCTCCTAATAACATTTTGTAACAGAAAAGAGGCAAAATACAACTACTAACCAGGATTATAAGAGTAGATGTTATAGTACTAATTCTAAAGCTGCCAGTTCATTATCCTGAATAATTGTTTTTCAAGGATTCCTGAAAAAGCGTCAGGAGTGTGGAGGAGAATGTAAATTAAATGGTGAATGTGCAATAAAGATAGATTGGGTAATTTACCAAAACACGACCAAGTAAAGTTATGGCTTCTTATATATGTCGTAGAGCAAAACATTGAAACAGGACAGAAAGATAGACAGACTTGGGCAGATCAGGAACATTCTGATATTCACGTTAATGGGGTAGATCCAGAATTTACGCTACAGTAAGTACTATGCACTCCCCTCTCTTGTACGCAATTTATTCATTTTACATTGTCAAACCCTACCTTAACTTTTCCATTGACGTAAGTAACGGGCTAACCCGGCCCATACTGTACAATTTAAATGCTTCCCTCCGCCTACACAGCGTAATTCCGGGTGTTGTATGGACAACACGGCCTCTTGTTCGTATTTACGCAGAAGGTGCGTACGATCAGAGTTACGTAGCATTACATCTGCCGCGTGCATGCACAGTACATACAAACTGCCGATTTTACGTCATCGGATAGCGTACATAGCTCAGGATCTGGCCCAATGTCATGTCATTAGCAGGCAGCAGCAGCCTTGCAAAATATACATACACATTATTAATTCCATGTAGCTCTGCAATGAGACAAAGTTCTAGATCCTCAAATCCTATTCCTAAGCACATAGATCTGATGATAATGGATACGTAGGGTTCCACAACCACGATATCCATGCATCCGTCCGATCGCTTCACTAACCATACCATACTAGCTCATAGCAATGAACTCCCAATGACTAGGGCTTGCCTGAACCTTTACAACAAATGCGGCGCCTGATTCAAGTGTTGTTCTCACACACACACAGTCCATCATAAGAAAACATCTGATAGGGCCATCAGGTACAAACTCTGGACCATTTGTACACATATGATTTTATACGATATTAAATCTTACCTATATATTGCATCAGATGTGCTGCACATTAGAGCTTTTTTTCCTCTTTCCTTTTTAATACTGATGTAATCTTGTGTATATGCTGGCCGTCAGGAGTGCTCCTTCTTATGTTTACTAGTAGTAAGTAGTAACATATGTATGAAGAGGCAAATCAATCGATCCCTGGAGCACCGAAGACCGAGCTCCGAATGGTAAGTATAAATCTAACCCCAACCCTTTCCATAATCCTTACCCTAATCCTCCTCTTCCATGACCCTAACCCCCCCTTACCCGCAGCTTGACCCTAACCCTCGCTTTTACTGTAGCCTGACCCCTAAAATTCCCTTCCCTGCATCCTAATCCTAAGGCTCCCCTCCCTGTAGCCTAACCCTAAAACACCCTTTCCCACATCCTAATCCTAAAACTTCCCTTCCCGCAGCCTAACCCGAAGACTCCCTTCCCTGCAGCCTGACCCCATCCCACAGCCTAAACTTAGACTCCTTTCCCCACAGGCTTGATCCTAACAATCCTCTTCCATGACCCTAACCCTACATTCTCCAGAGCCTAACCCTAATTCTCCCATCTCCATAGCCTAACCAGAACCCTAAAAGATCCCGGAGAGGTTTCTCACCTCTCTGGTGGGGTCTGCAGCAGGCAATGGGTACAACAGGTCTGTCCGATGGAAGGTTCCGAAAAGGAATGGGTAAGTATGCCGATCGGGACAGTCAAAAATTAGCTTTTGGTTGTCTTCTAATTAGGCATTTTGGGCCGGAGACTTACAATCGCACCAGCCACAGGTTATGTCTAAGTCCAGGGACCTGCTGACACTTCCCAACCTATTTTGTACCATTGCATTAACATTTAGGGCCAGATTTACTAAGCTGTGAGTTTGAAAAAGTGGAGATGTTGCCCAAAGCAACCAGTCAGATTCTAGCTCTCACTTTCTTTTTACATAATAGAGAATGTCAGCTAAAATCTAATTGGTTGCTGAGGGCAACATCTCCATTTTTCCAAACTCACAGCTTAGTAAATCTGGCCCTTAACCTGCTCAGCACAATATAAAGGTAATTGGAAATGCTGATTCCGTATTGTGTTGATTTATAAAAAAAAATGTAAAGCCTATTTTGTTTATAATTTTGAAAGATTTTTGCAAGTGAGTGAGTGCAATAGAAACTTAATCACCATTTCCAATATTACAATGAAGTAGACTTCATTGTAATATGAAGTGTAACATGTCTGTTAATATTTGGTAATGTATTTGCATTGTGATTGGCTGCCTGCTGTATTTGCCTAGGGATCTAGAGTTGCAGTTGTGTCCGTGTCTGGATCACGTAAAGGTCACCCATTATTTGCGTTCAGATGTACAGGATACGAGCTATTTTGCGTTCAGGTCTTGAAATGCTTCCTAGTCACCAGTGACTACAATCTATGCTCATATATTTGGCACTGCTTTACATATAACTGTGTTTTCTTCAGACAAATCATTACTCTAGAAGCTAAAACTCATTCCATGTGTGTGGTTTTCTGTAATTTATCAACACAAGTGATGTGTTATGCTTAGATATTCTGAACAATAACACAATGTGGTTTAATTCTGCTCTGAACCACACAATTCATCTTAATAAAGGGTACAATTTTTACTGCTAAGACAACAACATTCTCAGCATAAAGGAAGAACTGTATGCATTTCAAGGACATATTATTTAAAATAAACTCCCAAAAGAAAAGAATTAAATGTATCCCAGACAGAATTCATTTGCCATGTGCATGGTAACAAACTAAATGTTACTTCCTTCCTTAAATTCTATTTTTACACTTCATGACAAGATCCAGAATTTTGCAAAACACAGAAAAAAAAGGTCAAGGTGAAGAAGCTATTTAGCCTAATAACACACTATACAGTAGTTACCATTTTCACAAACTGAGTACTAATTAATAAATAAAATAAGAATATTTTAGGTTTATCAATAATAATGCACCATTTTGTCATGCTTGTTGAAAATTATGAATAAATTACCTTTGTTTGTCCTCTCTCTGGGGTATGCACCTAATTAATAATTAATAAATTAGAACACCCAAAATGAGACCATAGCGCTCGAATCCTAAAACTGGTTTCTGCCACTCCGGTGCAAAATATGCCACAAGGAAAGAAATCTGGACAGGGGTAAGTTAAATGGGGGTTGTATAAAATAATAAAATGAACCCGTTTTTTCAAAAGACAATAATCAATAATCAATTTATTAAAACAAATATACATGGTAACATTTCCCAGATTGCTGTATTTAATACAGTCAATCCCGTTGATTATATCAAGAAGGGATCTGGGTATTATTAATAAAAACTTTTGCACTTTCATATGGGGAGGGAAAAAGGCACGTATAGGCTTAAATAAGTTACAGCAACCTACATCTAATGGAGGGGTTAAATTACCAAATGTTATGCATTATAACCATGCCTCCCTTTTAAGATATTTGAGAGATTGGCTACACTCGAGGAGTGTATATACTGACTATTTGATTGATCAGGGATTTTTGGAAGGCGCAAGCCTGATAGCGTTCCTTCACCAACATGACCAGGAGCTCTCACCATTTATACAGGATAATCCGCTATTGTCCCATACATGCATATTATGGCATTTATTACGACACAAATATAGGTTGAATCCTTATAAGTCCCTCTTCTTACCTCTTTTGTCCAATCCTGAATTTCAGGAGGGTATGACGGCTTTTTCGTTCAGGCGCTGGCAAAATGGCAGACTGTCTACAATAGGACAGATAGTGGATGTAAACTATAAAAGGCCTTTGTCCTTTTACCAGGCTTTGGAGAAATATCCATTTGTACAGCAAAATCCTATGGCCTATCTGCAGGCTCAGCATTATGTATCCACTGTTTTGAGGGCTTTGTCGGAAAAGGACATAAATAAGCCTGCTCCGATATACAAGGCTATCTCTATCCACTATAGGCATTTAAGAGACATCCTGAATTATAGTAACACAACATTTGGTCTAAATAAATGGACTCAAATATTTCCACAACTAACGTGCAATATACTATGGAAATCTCTTACTAAATCCTGTGCTTTAATGACCTCCACCCAATACAGGGAAATGTTTTTCAATATATATCATAGAGGATATGTGTCTCATTCTAGATCGCATAGAGTGGGTCTTTCATCCCCGCATCAATGTCCTAAATGTGTCTCAGATGAGGCTGATTTACTACATTGTTTTTGGCAATGCCCAATGCTAAGGAGATTTTGGTTGCACGTTACACTATATGCGGTAAACATATTACTCAGCTACTTACCCTTGACCCCTGAATGGGCAATATTTGGAATTCTCCCCCTGGGACTGTGAGTGGAAAGGGGTGGCAGACGGCTCTTAATGTATATAAGTGCAGCAGCCAGAAAGTTGATCCTACAACAGTGGATAAAACCTCCTTGTATAGGTTGTTTAAGAAGAAGTTGTATTTTATCTTCAAAATTGATTATTTGGAAACTCTATTATCAAAGGAAAGGAGAGTGGAACTTTTTTTTCATATATAGAAAAAAAATAAAAAAATATATATATACACACTAGTGACCACTATTTAAAAACAACACATCAAAGTACTATTTTAATATTGCACATAATATCACAAATAATTGTAATCAAATCAATTAATCCACAGACTTATATGAAGAGATTGAATTTGCTGATAGATGGTGGAAATAGCATCCTTGTTTGCAAAGGTTAAGCAGGTGTTAGGTCAGCAGTATATTCCACACTGTCAGAAAGCGGACAAGTTTTCCAAAACAATTAAGAAATGCTCCGTTATGTGTCCATATAGGACTGATTTCATTACAATTATTTGTGATATTGGACCATGCAGATTTTTAAGAACATTTAAACTGCACACGCGTCATACATATATTTACGCAATCTACGTAGGTTTTAACAACATTGATCCCTTAAGGGCGATTCTCACAGCCGTTCACAATGAGATAAGTAAGAAGGGGTGTGCTAGGAAAAGTTAAGAAGGAAGTTAAGAAAAGTGGGTGTGGGGAGACAATTAAATTGGACAGAAAGGGCGTGGTTTGTTAAGCACGTTCGTCCTTTAGCAACTTATATATGCCTTTGGCATTCTTAAGTCAGTTAAGAATAGCAAAAACTAGGGCGAGTTAAGGAAGTTGCCATGTGTTTAATTAAGAACCCAATTGTTCTTATCTCCCTTCTTAACCGTGAATTTGGCTCATTATGTGCAATATTTGAATAGCACTATTATGTGTTGTTTTTAAATAGTGGTCACTAGTGTGTATATATGTTTTAATAAATTGATTAAATTGATTGTTGTTTTTTTTAAAAAACAGGTTCATATTATTTTTCATACAAACCCTATTTGACTTGCGCTGTCCTGATTTCCTTTCTTGTTGAAAAGTATGTCTGAATTAATTACCTAAATGGAAATGATTACATAAAATAGAATTTATTGATTAGTGAATGTTGTAACTCTATTCAGCATTATGCTGAATTATCATTCAGTATTAGGAATATTTTTTTTACTTATTAATCTATATTGATATTAATTAATTTAGGATAGTTTATTACAAGCATGTTTAGTAATAATATAATTGAATACATATGTAATATATGTAGTAAATAAACAAATATAAGTAGAAATGTTATCAGTGTTTAAATTTGCATGGGGACATGCAAGAAAGGTGGTAATTGTGCATCAATATTCCACAAAGAAGTGTGTGTGTGTGTGTGTGTGTGTGTGTGTGACACATCAAGTCATGCACATGACACTTTCACTTCATTATAACCTGATATGTGACAGGCAGTTCCCACAATGTGTCAGTCACAAACAAAGTTGTCATTGTTTTGGTTAATATGTTGCCCATAGCAACCAATCACATTCTAGCTGACATTCTCGAGTATGCAATAAATGAGAGCTAGAATCTGATTGGTTGCTATGGGCAATATCTCCACTTTTCCTTTTCTGCAGCTTAATAAATCAACCACTAGGTGTCCAAACACTGTTAAAAATCAATAATGTATACAAAACTTTTGTTAAGGTATTGTACCATTGGTATATTTTTATATCAGTCATATTTTAGTAATTCTTAACTGGACTGGACTGGACTGGACTAGAGTGTGTTTACATTGACAAATGAAGAAGAGAGGTACAATGTCACTGCACAACATTTTACCTTGTAAATTTAATTTTTGTGAGAGAAAAAATGAGAGAATTGGGATGTCTTGAAAGAAAACTTTAACTGTAGTTTGTTTAAATGTTCTCAATTAACAGAAAAAATTCATATCATTTTTCCAGAACAAAAAAATAATACAAATGATATACACATAAAAATGAAAACAATTTTCTGCTTCATTGAGTGTGGTTATTTTATTTCTTGACTGACACTAGGTATTAGTGATATATGTGGGAATTTCATGGAAGAGTAAATTGCAGGCTTTTGCCTTGCAATGCAGTGAAACAACGACAGCATTGGGTTTCACAGATAGCACCATAGACAGCTATTAATGCCTAATCCAGTGTCACATTTCTGACCAGAACTGGCTAACTACTAACATAATTTGCTATCTTCTCTCGCAGTGTTTATCTATTGTTCAAAGCCAAGAAGGGGCTTATTTTAATAGTAGGTCAAGCCTCAGCCAAATGTGTAGAATTGAAGGCCACCATGGAAGCAAGACAGGATATTGTCTTTCCAACAGCAAGTGAAGTGCAGGCAGCTTAGGGCAGTATCCATTTCACTGTAATGCCAGTTTATGTTACAGCTCTATTCAAACATCTAATTGCCTTGTACTGCTGACATTTATAGACATAACCTGTTTCAAGTGAAAACATGATCTCTGAGGTCATCAGGTACTTTAAAGGCAAAATACAATATGTGACCAATTATAAAAAATGACATAAAGGAACTGCTTTGTTTTGTATGAAACAGTGTCCATAAAAACATTGCATGTTTATAATTTCCTTTCTTAAGTCTGTAATAGGTTTATTTGCTATTTGAATCCAGATTTTCCTAAGCATTGATATATTATACACTTAACTATTGTTATTTGACTTGTGATTTGTGGAAAAATGTCAATAAACAAGCAGTTTTGTAGAAGATGGGCCTTATTCACAGATACGTTTTTGCTTCGGATTGCATGAGTATTTTTAGGAGCGGTTAACTGCGCATGCGTGGTAACTTTTTCACACAAATTGCATATATATAATTATAATAATATATATATTATTATTACTGGAAAAAAATCCAAACTTACTAAAAGGGGGCATATTCTACTCTTTAAAAGCAGATATGTCTACATTTTATTACAGAATTATTATTATTTCAGAATTTCGAAGTCCTTCCATGGTGGTTTGGGACAAGATACTTCTGGTATGCAAAGTGGCAAAGGGATTAATTTAAATTAATGGTTTGCTTACTCCGAGTACAAGGGGAAACGGAGATCTGGATCTGGTACATTATTATTATGATGATGTTCATGAGAGAGAAGAAG
>WWET01000401.1:490020-511384 GCA_011038615.1 Limnodynastes dumerilii
TTATATATATATATATTTTTTTTTTTTTATATATATATATATATATATATATATATATCTCAGCAATATATACATCACTAATGATGTCACATGAGGTGGGGCCTTGCAGCGGTGCCCTGGGTGCTGCATTTTCTGCCAGTGGCCCTGGTAGTTTGTATGTGTCAAAGTACCCTCCATATGATATAAGATCCAAGGTTTCCCAGCAGAACATTGCCCAGAGCATCATATTCTCAGCCATCCTGTCTTTTTCCCATGGTGCCATCTATTTTCCAGGTAAACAATGCATGTGCACCCAGCTATCCACATGTAATGTCAAAGAAAACGTGATTCATCAAACCAAGACAACTTCTTACATTACTCCTTGGTCCATTTCAGATGCTCATGTGCCCATTGCATTTGTTTCTGTTGGTGGACAGGAAACAGCATGAATCAGGGTTGTATCGACTTTTAAAAGCTTTCCTCCCGGCTTTGCCTGATTTCGTGAGTCTCCTGGACTTTCCAGGAGAGTCGGCAACCCTGACATGAATGCTCTGAATGGCCTAGGCAGCCCCATACAGAGCAAGCCACAATGCACTGTGTTCTCACACCTTTCTATTATAGCCAGCATTAACTTTTTCAGTAATATTTGTGGAACTTGATAAGATGAGCTTGACTTCATTCCCCAAGCATCAATAAAAAAAGGTGCCAGCGTTTCACTGGTTATGTTTTAGTAGGTACTAACCACTGCATACTGGGAACCCTTTGAGACCTGGAGATGTTCACACTTAAGAGTGAGTTAAGTGCAAGCAGATCTGCAGCTAACTCACTCTTTCAGCCCCCAACCCGACCCCCGTTTTAGATACCTTATGGCACTTACGAGTGGCACTTACCTTACGTCTTGAAATGTCCGTACAGACATTGCACCTCCCCGTCTCCCTCCCGCCCTTCCCAGCTAATCTAAATTCCTCCCCCCTTCTTCCAAAAATACGCCCCAATCGGCTACGTAGATAATGTAAATTACCTACCACGCATGCGCAGTAGGTAATTTCGGCCAGATGCGCATTTAAGGAGCCGCAGCTTCTTAAGTGTGAATCAGGCCCTAAGATCTTTAAACTTGCCCATTTTTCCTTCTTCCAACATATCAAAGAGTTGAAAGAATTGAAGGGACACTTCACTCTTGACAGCTGCCATTGTAAGGAAATAATGTTAGTCATTTCAACTGTCAATGGTTTTAATGTTTTGGCTGATTAGTGTCAAGTTTATGCTAACTGTCTTAATACTAACTTTTTTTTAGCCATTCTTTTAGATTCATATACTATTAAATTTTTAAAGTGTTTTAAAGTTGAATGCAAATGTTACCTATTTACATCTGGAAAACATTTGCTTGTAAATTTAGATTTCTATTACTACTTTGTAAACCACATTTATCTTAAGAAAACTGACAAACTGTTTTGCTTACATATAAAATGTCAGTTTCCTAAGAATAATAATTTTGATACACAAAATAAGATACACATCTTAGTTTAGTTCTTAACACGTTGGTAGCAAGCGTTAGTTGGAAGGGAAGGGGTTCTTTTAAAATTAATCCATCCCCATTTTAAGTGAGGATGAACCAGAAAGGATATGGTAGGGGTCAGCATTGGATCCCCACTGGTGCAGCATTCAGTGGGGATCCAGAGTTTAGGTACACTCCAAAATCATTTCTATCTGATCCTTAGTTTTATTTTTTGATTTAGGATATCCTTCTATTTTTTCCACTGATGGAAATCTTTTAAATTTTTTTAACTACCCTTTTAGTAAAGTTTAATTTTTTTTATCACATTTCCTCTAAACCCACCACTCAGTTAATCATCCATAGATACTCCTGTTCCTTGACATGATGTCACCCTCCTGTAGATAGCTAAAAAGCGTCTATCATAACCCAACCTCTCCCTTCTCTGTTCCAAGCAATGCAAGTGTAGATTCTCCAGACTTTGAGCTTTATTATGCAGGCCATGTATTATTTGCCTTTATTTGCCCAGTTCCTAGTGTATTGATGTCCTTCTGAAGATAAGGTCTTGAGAAACTGAAAACAGTATTCTAGGTGAGGCTGTACCAATGTCCAATAAAGTGGTCCAACACTGGGAATTTGTTATACGGTTCGGGTCCCTTGGGACTGTGTTGTCTAAGTGAAGTGTATAGGAAGCTGGGGGTTCTTGATGATACATTAGGAGTAGGAGACACAGGATGAGTAGACGAGGTTGCTTAATAGACTGGGCTGGTGAAGGAGGCTCTCTGGCCAGCAGGGTCGACAGAACAGTGGAGGTTGTCTTTAGATTGCACAGTGTGACTGTGGAGATTGGTGGTAGTGGTATAGATGGCAGATGGAACTGCACGGGTAACTGGAGCAACAAAGCAGTTGGGACTGCAGAGATTGTTTGGGGCACTGAGGCAGATGGGACTGCAGATATTGTTTGGAGTAATGAAGCAGGTGGAGCTGCAGTGATAACTAGAGCAACAAGGTAGCTGGGAATGCAAAGGTTGTTTGGAGCACTGAGGCAGATGGAAGTGCAGAGATTGTTTGGGGCACTGAGGCAGATGGGAATGCAGAGGTTGTTTGGAGCACTGAGGCAGATGGAAGTGCAGAGATTGTTTGGGGCACTGAGGCAGATGGAGGTGCAGAGATTGTTTGGAGCAACAAACCAATGAGAGCCAGGGACAGCGGCCACATGGCTAATTTACATACTGTCGCGTCCACGTAACGGTATGTAGGGATGGAGCACACAGGGAGGAAGTTGGCGTTGCTGGAGCGCGGACAGCGGTAAGGAAAGTTACATGCTGGACCTGCGGCATGTAACAGTATGGTTTTTTTTAAAATTAGTTTTTTTACTTACATTTATAAGTATATATCAATGTATGTCAAGTGATAAACTTTGCCACCAACTGCTTATTATTACATATATTGCTAATTCCAGATTTACTACTTTATTCTGTGTATTATTATACTATCAGCAATGTCTACTTGTCTGCGTGATAAGCATAAAACATATTTTTCTTGTATATCATACGTTGTTTATAAGACACAAGTTGTTGTTTTCCTACAGTGAACAAGCCAAATTTATATTTATAACAATGAACTTTGTTAGGTGCTTGATTTTGTTTTATTAACGGGCCACCCAAGCACTCAAGCATAAAAAAGAGCATTTAGATTTTGTAGGAAAAGATTAGAATTGGAGGTTATAGTAATATATTTGTTTTGTAAAAGCGTGGGTGACTCTGTGTCACGATCACTGCACCTTTTTCATTGTTTGTTTACCTTTTCCCAATCACATGATCTCCCTCTTCTGCTATTCCCATGCAGGTGTATCTGGTAATCATGCACAGGTTTATTCCATTACTCTGCTGGACTTGCTCTACAGTTTCTTACATTTTAACCCTCTTCTCAGATTATCCGATGTCAGAGCAACAGCTTCCTAGCCTGCTGTCTCTGGACCTGATTCAGAGTTTTAGCAGATCCATAACTAGGGACGTCATATACGTCATATACAGAGTTGCAGTAACAAGCAACTCTGAATAGCACACTGCTAAAAAGGGGATTTGGTTCATACTCGCAATTGGAGCTGTAGGAGCACCGACTGTGGGTTACAGTGATGACATGATATTTTTTATTATAACGGACCAGTACTTTATTATTATACATTATTACTGAGGACATTAAGGTCGCAGTAGGCTTTGGATGGTGGGCATGCTGGCGCTTGGGGTTCTCCAAGTAGGTTCTCCAAGAACCTGGCACCCTTGAACATGCTGGTGCTTGAAACACTACAAGCACCAGCATGTCCTGTAGTGGATACATTATTAAATTATTTTTAAAAAATATTTATTAAATGTGAAATCTAGACATCTAGAAAATCCAAGGGCCTTTTTTTTATGATTCTAACATAGGTCCATCCGGTGCCAACAGCCAACCACTAAGGCAAGTTATGTCTGTTCCTGTGCCTCCTCATTCTTCTGCAGATGAAAGGACAGCAGAAAGTCCACAATCACAGGCTCCAGAGGATGATGAGTGAACCATTTCAACATGTGTCTGCAAATTAAACATGCAACATTAGTTAATGTGGCTCAAGTATCAAGGTGCTATGTCAGAAAAGTGTTGATGTAGGCCATAGCAACAAATCTAACTTCATATCACATTATATATTTTTTTTTTTTTTAAATACTCATATTTTAAATATGGTTTGTTGCTATGGTCAACAGATTAAAATAAACACAGGCAGCATTAATTAATATTAGTAATCCAAGTAACTAAAATTTACAACTTACCTTCTCATTTCTCTGTAGAATCATCCTTTCAATCCAATGTGTTGGAACTGCCACCAGTCAATCCTGAAATGGAACACAAGCAGGATGATTATGTTACTCTGGACTTTGTACCAGAATCTATTCCTACTGAACAGGAGAATTTGAATGAGGAAAACATCCCAACGCAAGCTACAAGTAGCAAAGGCCTTTCTTTGCCAGCAGACCCCCTAATAGCAATGTCTGAAAGGCTGGAAAATATGGATAATGCCCAAAGAAGATTTATGATCAAACAGAATAGTTTTATGCGGCACATCGATACTAGTTTGCAACGCAATAACAAAATCCTTAGTTTAGGTATAAATAGAATTGCGGCTGCTATGGAGCAGCACAATGTACATGGGGCACAATGGGGCTGCCCTTACTGCCATAGATCGTCGTCTAGGTGACCTTAATGCAAAGTTGGCAGGCTGATTAGTCATGTAGAGCATCAAGCCTTGCTTCCCACATATGACACCTCTGCAAGTAGCCAGGCGACAACACCCCAAAATTCTGCCACTAGCACGCCCATAATGCGTAGTGCTCGCACCACGGGAGGTCCACCACGTAAATCTTTACGTAAAACAAAATTATTAAAATTACCTTTGATACATATATAAGTTGTGATACTACAAGGTTTAGTGTTAATACTAACACAGCTCTATCCAATATTACATAATGACTACAGATTTACAAGTAATACATTTAGAGGAATCATAATTATATTTACATGAAAAATAATTCTCGATGACCTCATACCTTGTCTGCCTCCCACCCTCTGTTCTTTGCACCTCATGTGTAGCTCTTTGGTGCTCCAGTTGCTCAGGCTCTGGTACAATATTGTCTGTGTTTGGTTGCGTTAACACAATGTTATGGAGCATACAGCATGCCAAAACAATATCTGAAACCTTTTCTGGTGTATATAGAAGCACCCCCCAGATTTGTCTAGGCACCTGAACCTCATTTTTAATAGTCCAAAGGTGCGTTCAATGGCGCTTCTAGTGGAGGAGTGTGCACCATTATATCGGTGTTCATCAGGAGTTTCAGGATGTAACACAGGAGTTAAGAGCCAGGATTGACACCCATATCCAGAGTCACCTTTAAAAAGGTAAAACAATTATTAAAACACAAAATATAGTACTATAGCAAGGCAAAAAATAAAATTTTTGGAATACATACCCAAAAGCCAACCCTCGGGCATTTGTCCATTATTAAATTTAGAAGACAGGGATGATTGCCTCAGGATGTATGCGTCATGGCATGAACCAGGATAGCCTGCACAAACACTATTTATTTTCATATTCCCATCACACACCATCTGCACATTGAGGGAGTGGTACAAGTGTCTATTGGTGTATAAATAGGCCTTGTTTCTTGGTAGTCTCAGAGAAATATGGGTACAGTCTATTGCTCCAAGCACATTAGGGAATCCAGATAGTCTGTAGAAGGCAAGTTTTTGTTCACGCCAATGTGATTCCTGGCTGGGGAAGCATATTATTGTGCGAACCAACTTTTTAAATGCCCCTAACACCACAGTTAAATACCTAGAAAAGGTTGCCTGAGAAATCCCAAGCACTCTACCAGTCACAGACTGAAAGGACCTTGTGGCTAGGAAATGGATCACACAAAGTAATTTATGCAATCCAGACACAGCATGGGACCGTGCTGTACTTGGGTCCAAATCACTACTCACCTGCTGATACAGGCTAAGGAGGTTATTACGTGACAACCTAAATAATTGCACTACCTCCTGATCAGACAGGGAGTCCAGGTCCAAATGCAGCTTGAAGACACGCACATGACGTGGTATGCGCTGCCTGTGCTGAACCAGGTTCTGGGGATGGTGTTGTGCCTCCTGCTCCTCAGCCCTTGGTCTGCTACGCATCAAATACAAGAACCCCATTACAGAGCCAGTGTGCATCAGAGAAAATTCAAAAGCCATCTTTCCACCTCCAAGCAAAAAACATGCACCTGAATGTTATAATGAGCTGACTTTTATACCCAGAACCATTATCTGCATACAGGTGGCCAGCGATTTATGCAAACTCCCCATTCAGAACCACACGATTTAGCTCTGGCGATTTAGATGTACATCTCTAGCGATTTGCAGCAACACGACCTTAGTAAATTCGCGATTTCTATGTAAGTCATGGCAAAAATCGCCAGAGCGATTTAACCAACGGCAATTTAAAGAAAGACAAATGCAAATCGACAATAGTAAATCTGTAACAGTCAAAATCGCTGATAAAAAAAAAAAATAACTCCAGCGATTTTAACTAAATCATCCTTAGTAAATTTTGCCCCTGGTGTGTCTGAGCTCTGGCTGTAAGGGCCTAAACTCCAAAAACGCATCAAGTGTTAGTGTTCTACACAGTGGGGCTTCCTATCCTGTGGTCCAGTTCCGACATCATCCTTTCTGCATGGACATTCCTTTTCAAGCAGATTGTGAATTGTACTGTGCTCCATCTCTTTGATTCGGGTACGATTGTCTCCTGTTTAATTCACTGAATATAGTTTTTCACTTAATAGTGACTATGTGGTGTATCACTCAATGTTGACTCGTTATATGTTAATATCCCTTCTAGCCAGCCATATTCATTTGTTTTTGTACAATACTTATGTGTTTAGTAAAGATTTGTTTTTAACTTTATTTGTATGTCATTACTTAGGTTTCCCGGCATGACTGAGGGATCCTTTGATGTTTGAGTCACTTTCATCAATAAGGTTCTTTTCATCTCTAAGGAAGACAACTTACTTATTTTAAAAACGGGACTTTTTAATTTCATGGTATATGCTGATAAATGGACTTGTAATAAGGGCCCGTATTCTGAGAAAAGCTTTCACGGGGAGTTCCAATGCGTATTTTTAGGATCGGCTCAACTGCGCATGCGTAGTAACTTTACGTAAGTTACGTTGAATATACGCTCGTAAGTGCTTTAGGCACGGGCATGTGAATCACACTTGGGTACATACGTGCGGATGGGCGGCGTAGAAAATCCGTACTTGAAAATGAAAATAAAAGTAAGTTGGGGGGCATTTAAATGAAGGCGTCGTTATAAAGAATCACACGGATGGAGCACATATACGCTCGTAAATACACACGGAAAGAACAGAGTGGTCTAGGGACTCATAAGTCACCGACAGCATGTCTGGGAAAGGGGAGTGTCGGGGTTGTTGGTGGGTGTTTCCTTGTTCCGTCCGTGCGTATAATTGAGTACATAAAAAAAGGGATCTCTGAACACGACCCAAGGTCTCCATATCCAACTTTTATTAGGAAGCAATATTTAATCCAAGCTTTTTGTTTTTTTTGTGTATTTTATTAAGGAGGTCGTACTCTCCTTAGGAGTTTTTTAGTTGCTGCAATGCTATTTAGTGCAGACTGCTCAGTTTGTTCTTATTTATGTTTGTACTAACATATTGAAGTCTGTTGGCAGGTTTGGAGCAAGACAGCTCTTCCTTTTTCCTTACTTACAAAGAAAAGAGTGGGGGCTTCTTCTGTATGTGCGCAATAATGCATTTAAAATTCATATCAACTGGAGCTATCCTGTCACTTCTCTCACTAATTTATTTAAAGAAAACTATAAGAAAACTGAGCACTGGATAAGTGTGAAGTGAGATAAGCGACAGGTTGGGCCTTGGCATACTGCAGCCAATTTAGTGTTAGAATTTTCTAGATTATGTAAATAGGTTAAAGGGGGGGATTGGTGGAATTAAGTGGGAGGAGTTTAGGTCAGGTGACTATGTAGGATTTAGTGTCTTGTTGGATTGGGTTCTTTCTCTTTTGAAAATCGTGGATGGATAAGTAGTATCTGCTATATATCTGTGGTATTTTCAAAAATTGTGTTTTAGGTGGATAGGGGGAGGTAGTGTAGGTGTGAGTAGTAGGGTTAGGAGTAATTGGTGTCAGTGGAGAGTCTAGTGGGTTTGGAAGGCAGGTGAAGGGTTTCTTTTGGTAAATTTTGGCCTGGGTTTTTGTGTTTGGTTAGCCCCTGGACAAAGTAGATAGAAGATAAGTTCCCTATATATCTCACAGATATATAGGCTTTGCCCGGATCTTTCCATTCAGACAATTGCTTGGTGCTGTCCCCTTGAATAAAAAATTGCTCAGCCGTTATTATTAAAGTAAAATAAGTAAAATATTCACCCATGGCCCGTCCGGTTCGTAGCCGCTCAGCACCGGTTCGTTTTCTGACCCAGGAGGTTCCAAGCAGTGTTGGAGCGACGGGAGTTGCGCGCGCAGCATCTAGTCAGCGGGGAAGCGCGGGCAGGCATGCTCACGGCAGCGGCAGAGGATCGCTATCGCGAGACTTGCCTGCAGCTTCCGACAATGTCACTGACGGCACCGGACATGCACCGGAGGCTGACGCATCCATCATGGCGGCCGCCATGCAACGGAGGGGCCGGCAACCGGAGCGGAGCGTGGTTGCTGGCAGGAAAAGGGGGAGCGCAGCGGGTGGCATGCGCGGAGTGGCTGAGGCACAAGACCTGGCTGTGGCAAACCAAGGTACAAGGGGATGTCAGGGAAGCAGTGGGCAGCGAGCAGGGAGGTTGAATAGAAGGGGGAGGAATAGAGGAAGGAGTATGGGGAGTAGAGTGGACAGGGGTGGTAGGGGTAGCAGGCAGGGCAGTACCATGGCTGCTGGATTTACAGTGGAGGAATCTTCAGTTAGCTTTGGGGAGGAGGCTCAAGGGGAGGGTGATTTTGTAGGGGCGGGCAAAGAATGTCAGGCATGGGGAGAGGACTCCCTGGATGGTGCTGATTTTATTCCTGACACGCCTGTTCCTCCGAATCACCCTCCTCGGACAGCTTCCAGGACGTATTCAGTGGGGCAGAGTGCAAGCCCTTTGATGTTTCCCGATATTCAATCGCAGCAGGAAATGTTTAATCAGCCCCCGCAAGTTCTAAGTTCTCAGGGGGGTTCGGGTGGGCAGTGGCCTTTCCCTCCCGCTGTATTTCAAGGCGGATCTTGGCCTCATTTTTCTCAGGGGCTAGTCCCTTCAGTGGGTCAAAATTCGAATAGTCAGTTCGGATTTATGCCAATGTTATCGGGTACATCCGGGCCAGTACCGTTTTCAGGTCATCCAAACTTAATCCCTTGGTAATATTCATTTCCTACAATGGTTCCTGCTGGGTTGCAATCGGGAGTCGGACCTCAAGGGGTTTCGGCAAGCAGTCGGCGTAAGAGGGGTGTTGATGGTGTGCAACGTTTGGATGTTGGGACTAACGCGGTTCCTTTTACAGATGTTTCTACCGTAGTTCAGGCCAGCGATCAAGATGTTACAGGGCAGGATGTGGACCCTGGGGAAGGTACATCGCGTGGCACAGACCCGGGTGGCCATCATGCTCCTTCCAGGTCAGGCAGTCCAGGTGAACAAGGTAAGGCAGATGATGTACAAGTGTCTGACGATGAAAGGGGGTCCGAAGGTAGTGTCATATCCAGCGTAGATTCATCTGCTTCTCAAATACGTCCAGCAAAACTCTTTAAGTTGCTTAGACAGACTTTGCAGGACAGGGCGGCTGGCGTAGCTACTAAAAAGGTGGGTAAAGTAGCAAAAAAGGCGGCGCGTAAGAAGACAGCCCCACCGTCTTTATTACGTGACAATACGGCCATTACTTGGGATGTGCGTGACTCCACTAGAGACAGGATTAAGCGGGGACGTTTTTTCAACATGTTTAGAATCACGCAGAGTGCCAAGGAGGGGCTTATGGTGGCAAAGGCAAAGGGGGGTATGGGAGAGGAGAACTATCGGACCTTTTCTAATTGGTTGGGAGGATATTCTCCTTTTGCAGCGTGTTATCTAGAGACTCGGCCCACGGAGTACATGGGGATTTTGCGTTATCAACATTTAATCCATGATCTTTATGCTAATTCCCGGGGCATTATGTGGAGATCCTACGACGAGAGATTTCGGAAAAGTCAGGACGGGCTAAAATTATAGACTTTGCAGATAGTGACCTAGGTATTTGGTTACGTATTTCCAACGCAAAGCAGGCCCCGGATTCCTTTCGGAAAACATTTCCTCAAACAAGATCGGGCTCAGGCCAGTTTATGGCAGCAAAAGGACGATGTTTCCGATATAATAATGCAAAGTGTACCATCCCTAACTGTAGATACAAGCATGTGTGTACGAAATGTGGAGGGGCTCACCCTGCAAAGGACTGTAGAACGCAAGCGAATACCGGTCCAAAACCCCCTCCCGCCAATCGTTAGTTTGTTTAAGGCTTCCTCGCCTGTTAGGGTAGAATCTATGGTTAAATGGTTAGATGTTTACACGGATCAAGATGTGGCGGTTTGGTTGTTTAACGGATTTACTTCTGGTTTTCACTTGCCGGTTTCGGGTAATGTTGTTACCAATTGTCAACGCAATCTAAAATCCGCAGTTCAGCTTCCTCAGGTTGTTTTGGAGAAGGTTTTGAAGGAAGTGTCGTTAGATAGGATGTCCGGGCCTTTTCCGGTACCACCAATTCCGGGTTTAATCATTTCTCCGGTGGGGGTGGTGCCGAAGAAAACGCCCGGCAAGTTTAGGTTGATTCAGCATCTTTCTCATCCAGCGGGCTCGTCGGTTAATGACGCGATTGATGCTGAAGCCTGTTCGGTGTCCTATCTGCTTTTCGATCAGGCGCTGGATTTGGTGCAGTCTTGCGGACATGGTGCGTTATTAGCTAAACTGGACATAGAGTCGGCTTTTAGATCGCTACCTTTGCACCCGGACTCGTTTGTCTTCATGGGATTTCATCTGCCGGAGGGATTTTTTGTGGACTTATGTTTGCCAATGGGCTGCTCCGTTTCCTGTTCCTTTTTTGAAAAGTTCAGTTCCTGTTTGCAGATAGGGACTGGGCATAAGTTTATTGCTCATTAACTGGACGATTTTCTTTTTGTGGGTCCAGCTAACTCGGACGCTTGTGCTAAGGTCCTGTTTTCGGCAAAAGCCCTTTTTTGGCATTTTGGGGTTCCCGTGGCGGCGGAGAAAACGGAGGGCCCGGTCACTTGTCTCTCCTATTTAGGAATTTAAATTGACACAGTGCCGGGTTCCTGCCGCTTGCCTGCAGATAAGGTCAATAAACTTAAGGCCCAGTTGTTGGAATTGCGCGGTTTGCGTAGGGCATGGTTGAAGAAAGTCCAGTCAGTTCTTGGTTTGTTGAATTTTGCCTGTAGGGTGATCCCTATGGGTAAAATTTTTTGTCGGCGCTTGGAGTTAGCTATGTCAGGCATTAGGCTCCCACATCATTTTGTGAGTTTGTCTGCGGCTTTGCGCGAGGACATCGACGTGTGGTTGAAGTTCTTGGATTCGTTTAATGGAGTGCGCATATGGCACACCGCAGCGTCATCGAATGCTGAGTTGGAATTGTTTACTGTCGCTGCGGGTGCCATAGGTTTCGGAGCGTACTTTCAAGGTTCTTGGTGCGCGGCACCTTGGCCCGCATCCTGGTTTGAGGCAGGTATCACAGCCAATCTGCTTGTTCTTGAACTTTTCCCAATTGTCGTTTCTATTGAGCTTTGGGTGCATTCCCTTCCGAATAGAAGTATTGTTTTTTGGTGCGACAGTTTGGGAGTGGTTCAAGCGATAAACGGACAAAGAGCATCGTCCCCGCCAGCGATCAGGCTTCTTAGGTACCTAGTTTTACGTTGTTTAGAGTTTAACATTACTTTTAGGGCACGTCATGTACCAGGGGTGTCAAATAACGTTGCAGGTTTGACGCTTTGTCGCTATTTAATTGGTCTAAATTCAGGGAGTTGGCTCCATGTGCCTTACCGGAAGGACTTTCATGCCCACTTTATCTTTGGCAGATTGTGCTTCCGGTCTAGAAGCATTGGCAATGAACTCGCTGGCGCCGGCAACTTTGAAGTTATATCGGCGAGCATGGAATCAGTGGTGCGATTATAAAAACGCCAAGATGGCTTCAGGTAAGCCTAATCGTAGTTTGCTTCTCGATTGGATGTGGGATTGTTATCAACAAGGTAAAACTAAAGCAGCCATGTCATCCCTTTTGGCAGGTATTTCTTTCTTTGTTAAGTTAAAAGGTGGTCAAGATTTTACGAAAGGTTTTATGATTTCGAAGGTTTTGAAAGGATGGGCCAGAATGGGTGGTAGATCAGATGATCAGCGTAGGCCAGTAGATGTCCACATGTTAAAGCAAATTGTTGATATTGTAGTGAAGGTAGCATTTAGCCCCTGGGAAGTGAGTTTATTTAGAATAGCCTTTGCCCTGGCTTTTTTTGGTGCCTTTAGGGTCTCTGAGCTAGTGGCTGCAGGAAAAAACGCAATTAGATCTGGTCTTTTGTTTAACAATGTAGTAGTTTCGGAGTGTTCCGTGGCATGTAGAATACATAGGTCAAAAACTGATCAGTTGGGGAGGGGTAGATGGGTGACGGTTATACGTCACCCTTGCAAGGAAATTTGTCCAGTGCGATTGGCTAAGAGTTATTTAGTTAACGGCCATACAGGGAGTTCCAATTGGTTGGTTCACGAAGATGGGTCCCCGATAACCAGATTTCAGTTTTCAGCCGTTTTTAAGACCTGTGTTAAAGGGATTGAGATGGACGCTGCGTTCTTTAGTTCCCATTCATTTCGCATCAGGGCGGCTACGGTAGCGGCAGCAGAAGGGAGGACTTCAGATCATATTATGTCCCTCGGGGGTTGGAAATCCCAGGCGTTTCGGTGATTTGTGAGGATTGATAAATTGCGCAAAGCGTCTGTTGAATGATTTACTGTGTTGTATTAACTTTTCTATTGCAGCCCAGTTTAGGGTAAGTTTTTATGTTTAGGTTGAGTGGAAAGGGAGTCAAGGTGAGCTAGATCTGATCGCTTGCCTTCGGGGGGCACGAAGGGATTTTCTCCTGCCTTTTCCCCTTTAGTAGGGTCTCCTGATTGGCCGTTGGAGACCCTGGGGGTTTTCAGGAGTTGTTCCCACTCGTTAGTGTCACGTTGGCTCCATTTCTACCCCCCCTCCCCCCCCTGTTGTCGTGTGTATAAGAATTTGTAGGTATTAATTTTCGTGTCACAATTTGGGTTTTTATATGCATTGACTGAACTTTTGGATTATTGTCTTTTATTTTAGGTTTTTTGCCCTCTGATAAAAAAACGATTTGGATTATAGGGCATTCATTTGTTTTTTGGGCTGGAAGATATTTTGACTCAAATTTTGAATCATTTCAGCAGGGGAAATGGAACATCGATTGGTTTGGTTTTCAAGGTATGAAATGGAACATTTTCTATGTTTTATTTTGTCAATTAGTCAGGAATTTTGGTGTGCCTGAGTTTTTAGTCATTCATTTGGGGGGTAATGATTTGGGGGATATAAAATCTTGTTCACTTCGGCATGTTATTAAGAGGGATTTGAAGGCTATTCATACTCTCTTTTCATCGATTAGGGTGGTATGGTCTTTTATCATTCCTCGGAGAGTTTGGAGGGGACAGAGGTCAATTAAAAGTTTGGATAAGGCCAGGAAAAGAGTTAATTGGTCCTTGTCGAATGTGGTTAAAGGTTTGGATGGGATGGTGGTGATGCATACCCAACTGCGCTTTGATAATCCCGATTTGTATAGGCCAGACGGAGTTCACCTCTCTGATGTTGGGATGCGAATCTTTATTGAGAATAATTTTGGAGGTTTTGAGGGGTTGTTCGGTGGCGGGCGATGAAACTTAGAAGTTTCCTCGCTGTGGCGGTAGAGGTGGAGTGTCACCATTTGTTATGGTTTTGGCGCGGGAAAAAAAAATAAAGTTGGAAAATATCTGATTACAGAGGCGCACCCTTCAATGTCATGCTGGGTCACCTGTCCACCGACGGGACCTGATCTGCCTCCTCATCCTGAGGTGTGCAAGGGAAGAGGTGTAGCCGGGGGTATTGGGGGGTGGTGGGGGCGCCTCTTACGATGACTCGTTAGTTATCGTTTTAAGTTCCTGAGGTGACACACACCTGCTACTGTCACCTTGCTCAACCCCAAATTTTATAGTCGTTCTCAGAATTTCAATTCTTAGTTTAAAACTTCAATAAACCTATGTCCCATTTTAAGCCAATCTAAGTTGTCAGTGTCGTTATTTATTAATAGGGTTAAGTTGTTAGTATGACTGCAAGATGACAAGGCATAAACCATTGCTCGCTTATAATCTTCCTTCACTTACTTCTGCCTTTTGACTACTGATTCACATAGATAACTGCTGCTTTACATTGGGATGTGTTAATTTTACTTGGGTCATTCTGAATTTTTCAGACTCTAAACATGTCTTAACTTGTAGCCACTTTCATATTCAGGGCAGTTGCATGCAGTGCTAGTTATCTTATACTTACGAGTGCCATAGGGCTACCTTATAGCTCCGTGCAATGTCCATACGGACATTGGTTCGGATTCAGACCTACGGACGCCTTACAGACGCCCGAGGTCATTACGGCCGTTCTTGGAGTGGGGAGTGTGTGCCACCTGCATTCCCCGCTCTCGGTAGTAAATCTGGACACTTACATGACATGCGTAATGGGGGGAAAGCCCCCTTTTCATAAGAGCCAGAGTACGTAACGTTCGTGACATGCGCACAACCTTCAAACAAGGGGAATAACGTACGTGCAGTCTGATGGACATAGCCTCGGGACCTTTGCCTCTCCCCTCCTCCCCCCGCCCTCCACGGCTAATCTAAATCCCTCCCACCTCCCACTTCTTCCTAAAAATGCCCTTTTCAATGTAAATTACTGCATGCAGTCTTTAAAGACCGCACGGATGCTATCTACGTACCTACGTACGTATGTAGATAGCGTAAATGACCTACCACGCATGTGCAGTAGGTCATTTCGGCCAAATACGCACTTAAGAAGCAGAAGCTTCTTAAGTGGAATCAGGCCCAATAATAATAATAAACAAAATAAAAAGTTATGTATACAAATAATGGGCTGGATCCAGACTTAAGTAAGTGCTTGAAATTAGTTACTCCTGGGCTAAACCATGTTGATTGCAGGGGAATCATATTTGATCTGTTGCAAACAGTATTAGAGTTGAGAGGTGATGTTTCCTATTCCAAGTCTAAATAACAGTGTCATAGTAAAGCTGGTCAGTTGCTGTGTGCAACAGATGAAATATGATTCCCCTGCAATTAACATGGTTTAGCCCAGAAGTAACTAATTTCAAGCACTTCGTTAAGTCTTGTGGGGGCTTCTGGATCCAGCCCAATGTGTTTGGGAATTTACTTAAGAAGTCTGCTAGGAACAAAATGTGCAGTTGTCATTTAAGATACAGACAGTCTACTGGTTTATTTTAAATGGCTATTTACTTTTTCACGTCATTGTATATATGGGAACACAAACTTATATCTTGCCTAATACTCTGTGGGATGTTAATCAATATTAATCGCATTTTGTCATTTTAATCTATGCATTTTTCAGAAACTCGTGTTCAATGATAATGGACTTCATGGATTCAAGCTTAAGAAAGCTTTAAAAAGGTGCGGATAAGTATGTATCACACCTATCTTATAGCTCCCTCCCCTGTCACCTCTCCATTTTTTTTTTTAAAGAAACCAGGACACTGCCCTAGCTTCTTCCCTAAGTTAATGTTTGTATACTCATTCTTAAGAAGGAGAATAAGAACGGTCTTTCCCCTACCCCGCCCTCTCCATTTCCGTAACATACCTCCCCCTACCCACTCCCACTCTGCAGTCTTACTGTCTATTGGGCATAAAGTTATTAGATTTCAGTTGATTTATTAACTTTAAATCCACTATGTCCCACCATTATCATGCCTTTCAATAGGATACAAATAAAATTAAATTCTGTTACACAAATTAACAAAAATTAAATACATGTGCCTCGACAAACAAAGTGCAACAGTGTAATTTCTGTTATGTGTGAAATAATTACGTCAATGGGCTCTATTTACAAAGATCAATTTCATATGATAAAGCCCTTTTTCATGTGAAAATGGGCTTTATCATATGAAATTGAAGCAGTCCATATTTACAAAGCTATCATCGCCATGGCGACGATTGCAATAACGGTCCCGAATGAATGCGGGCCGGCATTTACTAAGTGTCAGCGTGGTTTTTAACAATCTGTGCCAACACGTTAAAAAACGGCATCTGAAGATGGCGTTAGAGTAAGTATTCCAGCAGTCTCCCCATGTAAATCCCTTTTCCTCTCCCTTATAGCTGTTATTAGGGGGAGGAAGAGGGGGGGGGGTACATGTCGGGAGACTGCTGGAATACAGGTAAGTAAATAAAAACCCATTAAAATATAAGTTAAAAAAATAATAAATAAAAATATACAAAAAAATACAAAACCGAAGCTTTAAAACTTACCTGTCTCTGATCCTGGCGCATGCGCAGTGATTTTGCCTTTTGAGACTTGAAATTTTCAAAGTCACAAAAGGCAGCTACTGAGCATGCGCTGGGACTCCATAGCCGAACGATGTCAGCGAAAGGCTCGCTGGCCGTCGTGGGACCTCGCCGGAGGAGTAAGTATTTGTAAATACTCCCCGCGGTCCTGCTAGGCCCAAAGCGCTAATGATAGTAAATAGAGTCCAATATGAGATGCTAATAAATCAACAATGCCAAATAGTGCCTTTTGGATTCAAATACTGAAGAAACATAAATTTGTTAAATGCAGGATGATTTACTATGTTTTACATATAAGCCTGAAGTGGACAATTTCAACAGTGAATAGCTTTTCCCAGTAAGTCTACTATCTATCTAATCTATCGATCATATTATTTATGAGGAAAGTCTGTGTAGTACTAGACAGTTCTATTTCATCTATACATGACAAGAGAAGTGAAGTAATATAGAAACTATTAGACAAGAGGAAATTTATTTATAGTAAATAAATACAAGATATTAAGCATGTTTGATTTCCCAGCAATAACTAAAACATAAGGAAATTATGAAAAGCAAAAATCCAAATAATAACTAAGGTTGATGAATGGAATAATGCTCTGGATTCTGAATCCAGAAGAAAATAGCTTTAGAATAGCTAGTTTTTAAAGACATTTTGTAGCTAGTCATATCAATCTGCAATTTTGGATGCTACACATTCAACAACTGTAAGATTTCAGGGGAGGGGGGATTCTATCTGTTGCAAACAGTATTAGAGATGAGAGGTCATGTTTCCCAGCCCAAGTCTAAATAACAGTGTAACAGTAAAGCTGGTCACTTTCTGACTTCCCCTGAAATCAACATGGTTTTGCCCAGGAGTAACTCTCCTCTCTTATTTTCAATCTCTGAATCAGGTTCCTTGTGAATATAGAGGGGGCAGGGCATTATCTTAATTAACATGCACACAAATTCTCATTTTGTTATTGGTCATATAAATTGAATAATTTCTGGTGCTTGATTTTAGTAGTGAAACCAGACCTTATCTAGTAAAAGAAATAAATACATTTAAAATGTTTCCATAATGATATTGTGTATTGCTAATGATATAACTCAATAATATATGATGATATAACAATGATATAACCATATCACGTAACGTCCATATAACCAAATGTATTTATTTATTTATTTTTGCAGTCACTTCAAACAAATGAAATATTGTATTGTAAATATGCTGAAACAAAATATTGTTTTGAACTAATGTTTAATGTTGAATAGAAAGCCAATAGATTTGCTCCAATGAATAAGGAAGGTGGGCTTTATAATCCCTGCTCTTTCCTGTTCCCCTTATGCACCTTGAGAAAGGCTGTGGAATACAGCTGAAACGCGTTGGTGGTTGTAAGGGGAGCCTGCTTTCTATTTTTTCTGACCGGCCGGTGTTCATGCTGCTCCAGCTGTAGGAGGTCTGTTCATATCATCCACAATCTCCTATAATAAGGGTACGCTGTCACTAACGGTCTGCTAATATTGTATTTTTTAAGTGTTTGTTTTGGACCTAATTAAAAGAATAAGATTTTTATCAGTATCTCTTTATATCTTCCTCTTCTTTTGAGCTACTACTAATACCTGTTCCATCTAACCTACCGAATTGACGGTGATGTGTGATTGAGACTCTGTATCTTCTGCCTGATTCCTGATTAAGGAGAGAGAGCCTATATTTGAGACTACAATTTTGTTTCTATCTAATAACCTTGGTACTGGAGGTGGTCTGGTCATTTCTGTGGTCACTGGCAACATTCCTCAGTGCGCAGGGTTTTAAGTTTGATATTTCCTTGTACCATGTGCAGTAGAGAGTTGATTCTGGGCCTGGATCATCATAATTGTGTGCACATTTATCATGGGAGATTCCATATGCCATATGTCACTATGCGTCTAAATGAGGCCCAGTGTCACTCAATTGTGACAGTACTTTGGTTTACTATTTTTTATGAACATTAAGCTATGGTTTCATTTGACATACATGAAATATTGTAATACTAATATAAAGAGTACTAAAGACTGAAATTCTGCTTTAGTTTAGTAAATGGACACACATCACTTCCAAAATAGAAACAAAAGCACAAACAATGTAAAAGTTGATATTCAGCATTACATGCATCACTGCATAATACCTTATCCAAAGTAAATAAACCACCGTCTCTTATTCTCTTTTAATTATTGCATAGGAGGTTTTCATAGCATGTTACAAAACTGAAAGGTCAACAGCCCATGATATTCTACTCATGCATATGTTTCTCAAAGGAGAAAAAGAACTATCCAACTTACTTTAAGTAAATCAAGATGCTGCTTATTGCAAGTAAATATAAATTGCCTATATTGACATGAAATTTCCAGAAGAGTCTGGTAATACATTATTATTTTGCAAGTGTTGAATTCAATATCATCATTTCACCTTGGAGACTTTCTTAGCAATTCAACTTTGTCGTTATAACAGGAATTTAGCAGGGTTAAGATGTATGGGCAAAGGCACAATAGTGTATACTTTGCCAAACCTAAATTGGTGCCAAGGGATAAACCATGTGTTTATATTAAACAAATGTCAATGTGCATTAAACCACAGTATAACAAGTGATTGATTTGAACACAAGTATTTTCAACAAGTTGCATTCATGCTATCTGGGTGGTTTTTTACAAAGCACGTATGGACATTTTCAGTGATTTTTAATTTAATATAGTTAAGCACAGTATTAGCATTACCATGTATATAAGAGTTTAATATGGGAAGCAGGCCTAACCAGTAAACACAGACAACACATTTAAATGTAAAAGGGTTACATAGAGGTGAATAGACATCTAACTTACCCAATAAAAGCAATAGAGAAATAGAGAACTGAGCCAAGAGCATGAAGAAGGCTTGAAGGGGAAACATTGAAGGTGCTCAGAGTTCACAACGTGAACAAGATGGAAATAACTCAGAAAATGTTACGAGACTGCACACAGGGCGTGGATTCTAAATGGAGCCTGGTCTTCACTAGGGCCCCTGATGGTGGGGATAGACTTTTGCGGCAGAACACCCAGCAGGTCACAGCCCCTGGAAGGCAGCCTCAGGTGTAGCTAAGCACTAATAACCATACAGGAGTGAAGATATCAGCAGTGTTTATTAGTGCACACAAGGTAACACAGAAAACAGGTAAATAGTAAACTAGGAGCAACAATGAGAATATAAAAAAACGACACAGGTAACAAGATAAACCACAGGCTATAAATACTACAGTGCATATATGAACAGGAATCAGAGGGAGCACTAAACACCAAGCAGGAGTAACTGGAAATACTAGATACTAGGGTACAGAGCTAAACTACATACACAAATACAAGAGTACGTAAATACAAACAGAAGTCTAGATTGCAAGGAAGGCTATATGCAAAAATACAAGAAACAACTAAAAGCTAGGATTCAGGGAACATAAATACATACAGACAGAAGACAGCTGGTTTACAAGGCACACGATGATATAAGGCATATCACAGAGCATACACACACCAGGAACTCAGGATAACAATTACTAATGACCAGCAAACACTCAGTGAAAGGAAGTCCTATAAGTGCAGGAAGAACAGGTGGAAGATAATTAATTAAGCGTCCAATAGCAGCCCCTAGGGGCAGGTCAAGATAATGTCCAGGAAGCACAAAATAGTCCAAAATTGCTCCTAGGGATGAGACAGGTTATTGCACAAGATGTAACAGAAACAAAGTGTGAGTAGATGGAATACCCAGAGCACAAAATGAGAGTCATATGGAGATAACTCATAGATACAGTGCAAGTAGATGGAATACTCAGAGCACACAACAAGACAGAGACCCAGTGAAAAGAAGGGACCATGGGATGCAATGTAGACAGGGAATATATACCATGCTGTATTACGAAAGGATTCACTGATTTTCCTTTGAACATTCGGATGGAGTGTACTTATGTATCCCTCCCAACAGTCAAAGAAGCCTTTTTAAATAGAACAAAAAAGTCACAGAATTAATGATTACATTTTTTAGCTGTACACTACTTTCATAACATATAATTTTATGACTTGGTGCTGGATCTAATAACGATATACGACTTCAGACACAATGGGCTAAATCCAGACCCCGTACACTTTACATGTGTGCAAGGGTCTGTAATTACGCAGTGTACATAGGTGTGCAAGCCTCCGGCCCTCCCCTCTAATGGTAGTAAATCTGGGCACTTACGTGTCCAGAAGGCAACCTTAAGGGTTACGACTTTATCTGCATCCGTATAGACACGGATCAAATCGTAACTGTGCTTCCCCGCCACCGACCCTTCATTTAAATGCCTATCCCCAATTGTATGGCGGAGATACAGCATTTGTATATGAAGGGTCGGCCCCTTCATCGTACCTTCAGATGCACGTAACTTAGTCATGTATGTCTGAAGACACACTTGCGGAACATCTGGCACGCGCATGCGCCGATGTTCTTAGTCAGGGAAATGACTTGCGTAAGTCCCCTGATGTTCATACCTCACGATCCAGCCCAATGTACATAAGTCACATGGAAATGCACAGTACATTACCCTCTGCATTGGACGGCAGCCATCTGTTGCTGCATTCCATGCAGAATTCACTATCACAAAGCTAGGTGGGCTCACTCAAGCAAATTGTATAGCTAAGCCCTTTAGCACAATCTAGTTTTCAACATGCACAGGGTTACATGTGGACTACTTAAGGCAGAGTGCAGGACATGGAACTCTCTTCTGCATGC
>WWET01000401.1:511433-541903 GCA_011038615.1 Limnodynastes dumerilii
TTGTTCACATTCCTGCATGTGAAATGAAGTAGAGTAAATTTCATATGTTATCAGCCGCTAATGATTGGAGTCTCCACTTATCTCTGGATCCAGTCCTTGATGTGTAATGTTTGAGCATGTAGGGCCTGACCCCGAACCACGCATGCTTTCTGTACGTGCAGGGTCCATCCAACCACTGATCTGCTCATAAATACCTAACACCATCCCTACTGTATAATTTAAATGCTTCCTCCCACCCACCTTGTGCTGTCTACTTACAATTGGAGTGTACTTATTATATGGAGAACATCCCATATAGGGGTTTATTTGCAACTCGTATAAATGTCTTTTCTACTGCAAGCCTGCTTACTCTGTAGCTCTCTAGGTGTTGTGAAACTATAAGCTCCAGCATACTGCATCAGGTATCAGCTAGAACTATGAAAGAACAGAGGGTCTGGAGGGGAATTTAGCACTGTACGATCAACAGACCCTTGCTGCCTGACCACAATGTGTAAAAGAGTACCACTCACACCTTTCAAGACAAGTATAGAAACCAATAATACACTGGGTATAGGTGCTAGTACTATGCTGGTGTTGTGGTTTTTGTCATATGACCTGCAACCCCCCTTTGGACATTTGGACACTATTTGGACATCATTGCACTTCCAGATTTGCTATATGTTGCACATTGTTGCCATATGCTTTTATTGACAAATACCATTGTGTTTTGTCACTGGATTCTTGTGAGTATATTTGCTCTCAGTTTTATTCTCTGCACTAAATAAATTGAATTGCACTATTTGTGCTTCTCTCTGTGTCTCTTTAAATCCACCTTCATGTTGGAGCGCTGGAATGCTAACCGCTGAGTCCATATCGAGGCTTGGACAGAACATTTCAACACAGGCATTCGGGATCTCCGCACGGCAGCTACTTACCAGCATCTAAAGAAGGAAGAGACCTAGTACCGTTGACTCTACTACTAACTGTGAGCTAGTATCATTTGTTTTTCTATGTCATTGCTCCAGAATTACTTTTGAGAGTAACAAATTGACTTTTTCAGTAGTACGTTATTATCTCTAACGGTGACAGATTGGCAGACACCATTCAGGACTTTCCTTTTTGTCCTTCTATACAATTTTTTTTTTCTCTGCATAGTACTAGCGCCTATACCCAGTGTATTATTGGTTTCTATATCAGATAGAACTATGCCTTAATGAGCAAAATATGGTAAGTTGCGGTTTTTCCATGCCTTTTGTATTGCATTGCTCCATTTAACATAGTTATAGTGTAACAGAAATCACTGATTTGCTGAACTTTGTTTAGATAGTCCCAAAAGAGCTCACTCAGGATGGTGTCATGGAACTAACCTGGACTTTGATTGGCTTGAAACTTATGCTGCTTTCACATCACCGGGTCTAAAAACCCGGGTTTTTCCAGGAAAGAAATGCCAGGTAAAAAAAGACACGTTTTTAAACACCAAAAACCCGGGAAATTCACGGGTTCGGCCCCTTTCACATCACCAATGAATTTCCCGAGTCTGCCCTGTCTAGAAACTGTCAATCATTGTTGAAATTAGCTCTTATTGGCTGCTTGAAATGATGTTATTTAAAGGGGACTTTACTGTTGCACACAATGATGATGTCAGTACATGGTGGCAATTTTAGCTGCATTATCTTGACGATGGCTGACGAACTAGTTGTTTCTAGCTCTGAGACCATGGCTTTGTTGATCATTTTGCCATTTGAGACAGCAAATGACACCCTGTTGCAGCTAATTACATTGTGTCATATGGTTCATTGTGACATGGGGCCTGATCCAGCGTTACGAAAATTCGCACGGCGAGCGAATGCGTACGTTCGACTGTGCGAATAAACATACACGCCCCTAACACTCCCATAGTAAAGTACCTGCTTACGACGCCTATACCCTACACTGGGTACGACCGTCGGCCGTACGAATTTTCAAACAAAATACGCTGAGCGTACGGGCTTAGCACGCCCATACTGTACAATTTAAATGGCTATCCCCACCTCCCTGTAGTAAAACGGGCGCCCAGGCGACCATCGTACTGAACGCACACCCATCGAGCGAAAAATTAGCTCACAATACGACCGCTATTCGCTCATGACGCCCGGGCGACCGGAAGCTGTCATACTGGGCATGCGCGTTGCGAATTTTTTACCGAATTTTCGCTTACGATGAGCGTACGCTCGCTTGCGGTTGTAGCTCTGGATCAGGCCCATGGTGAGGAAGCGGATACAATTCCTGGTTGATTTGCGGAAGAGACGAAATCGATATTTGCGCAGGAGAAGTGCATACATTAAAGCCACTCAGATGTCTATTCTGCGCCACACCACCCTCAATAACCATAGTTTGTGGGCCCGAAATTGCAATCACGCTGAAGCTTTCTGGGTTACAGTGGAAGCCTTTGAGGAGGATCAGTGGATTGCATACTTCAGGATGTCTGGTGGGACCTTTCAGTATGTGCTTGATGCCATCTCCCCAGTGCTGACCAGACAGACCATAGCTTTCCAGATTCCCATTTCATCCTGGAGGAGGTTAGCCATTGTCTTGTGGTGGTATGCAACCCCTGGGGAATATCGCACAATGTCCTGCATGTTCGGAGTTGGGATTTCGACCATCTGCAATCTTGTGCGTGAGGTGACAGAGGCTTTGCTGGAAGCACTGTATCAGCACATTATCTGCTTGCCTGAGGGAGATCTTCTGGATGACACCATTGCCGGCTTCCTGAGACGTGGCTATCCGCAATGTGCTGGAGCGATTGACGGGACACACATTCCCATCATTGCCCATGTGCAGAATCCAGCGGATTACCATAACAGGAAAGGCTGGCATTCCATTGTCCTCCAGGCTGTTGTTGACCACAAGTATTGGTAAGCATAAGTTCCAATGATACCTGTCATTATATGTAATGTACTGGAATGCTAAAAATATGCTATGTTCAGCTTCACAGATGTTTTTGTTGGGTAGCCTGGACGTTCTCAAGACGCCCGCATCTTGTCAAATTCGGAACTCTACAACCTGGCCGAGGAGGTTAGAGGAGGATACTTGTTCCCCAGAGAGGTAAATAAATAACTTAACCACTGTAAATCTTGTAACTGCTTTAACCTGTTATTATACCCCCTGTCCCTCCTGTACCTGCATATATCACCTGCTATAATGCCTAATCCCTCTCCCTCCTGTATCTGCTTATATCACCTGCTTATTATACCCTATTATACCACCCTTGCTCTTTAGGTTTTTTTTGGTATTAAGAAATGAGACTGTATTTCTTTACAGAAGTCAAAGACTGTGAGTGGAGATCCCCATGTACATCATCGGTGATGCTGCATACCCTTTGCGTCATTGGGTGATGAGGGGATTCACCCAGCATCAACATCTTTCTGTGGAGCAAGTGCGTTTTACCCACACACTCAGTTCAGCTCGGATGGTGGTGGAAAATGCCTTTTGCCGCTTAAAGGGAAGGTGGTGGGGATTGTTAAAGCGCATGGACACTGAGACACAACTTGTGCCGCATGTGGTTGCAGCTTGCTGCATTTTACATAACATCTGTGAAATGCACAAGGAGCGCTTCCTACCAGAATGGACCTTTCTGGACTCCGAACTACCTCAGCCGTCTTCTTATTTTGGAAATATTACAAATGCTATTATTCTTAGAACTAAAACATAATCATATGCTTTTTGTCACGGCTCGAGGGTTTTGTGAATCCTTGTCGGGTACCAGGGGAGTAAATGGACGAGGAGGTGTGAATAGAAAGCAAGCGGGTTTAATGTAAGTTGGTCGCATAGGATACAGTACAATGAATAAAGGTCGTACTAGAGGAGGCAATGTCCATTAACAGTGAAATGCAAGACGGGCAGTTTAGGAAGCGCCGGGTTGGCGTGAAGAGGTTCGCCAGATTGGCGTGACGAGGTGCGCCGGGTTGGCGTGGAGAGGTGCGCCGGATTGGCGTGACGAGGTGCGCCTGGTTGGCGTGACGAGGTGCGCCTGGTTGGCGTGAAGAGGTGCGCCGGGTTGGCGTGGAGAGGTGCGCCGGGTTGGCGTGGAGAGGTGCGCCGGGTTGGCGTGAAGAGGTGCGCCGGGTTGGCGTGAAGAGGTGCGCCGGGTTGGCGTGAAGAGGTGCGCCGGGTTGGCGTGAAGAGGTGCGCCGGGTTGGCGTGAAGAGGTGCGCCGGGTTGGCGTGAAGAGGTGCGCCGGGTTGGCGTGAAGAGGTGCGCCGGGTTGGCGTGAGGAGGTGCGCCGAGTTGGCGTGAAGAGGAGCGCCGGATTGGCGTGACGAGGTGCGCCGGATTGGCGTGACGAGGTGCGCCGGATTGGCGTGACGAGGTGCGCCGGATTGGCGTGACGAGGTGCGCCGGATTGGCGTGACGAGGTGCGCCGGATTGGCGTGACGAGGTGCGCCGGATTGGCGTGACGAGGTGCGCCGGATTAGCGTGACGAGGTGCGCCGGATTGGCGTGACGAGGTGCGCCGGATTAGCGTGACGAGGTGCGCCGGATGGGCGTGACGAGGTGCGCCGGATTGGCGTGACGAGGTGCGCCGGATTGGCGTGACGAGGTGCGCCGGATTGGCGTGACGAGGTGCGCCGGATTGGCGTGACGAGGTGCGCCGGATTGGCGTGACGAGGTGCGCCGGATTGGCGTGACGAGGTGCGCCGGATTGGCGTGACGAGGTGCGCCGGATTGGCGTGACGAGGTGCGCCGGATTGGCGTGACGAGGTGCGCCGGATTGGCGTGACGAGGTGCGCCGGATTGGCGTGACGAGGTGCGCCGGATTGGCGTGACGAGGTGCGCCGGATTGGCGTGACGAGGTGCGCCGGATTGGCGTGACGAGGTGCGCCGGATTGGCGTGACGAGGTGCGCCGGATTGGCGTGACGAGGTGCGCCGGATTGGCGTGACGAGGTGCGCCGGATTGGCGTGACGAGGTGCGCCGGATTGGCGTGACGAGGTGCGCCGGATTGGCGTGACGAGGTGCGCCGGATTGGCGTGACGAGGTGCGCCGGATTGGCGTGACGAGGTGCGCCGGATTGGCGTGACGAGGTGCGCCGGATTGGCGTGACGAGGTGCGCCGGATTGGCGTGACGAGGTGCGCCGGATTGGCGTGACGAGGTGCGCCGGATTGGCGTGACGAGGTGCGCCGGATTGGCGTGACGAGGTGCGCCGGATTGGCGTGACGAGGTGCGCCGGATTGGCGTGACGAGGTGCGCCGGATTGGCGTGACGAGGTGCGCCGGATTGGCGTGACGAGGTGCGCCGGATTGGCGTGACGAGGTGCGCCGGATTGGCGTGACGAGGTGCGCCGGATTGGCGTGACGAGGTGCGCCGGATTGGCGTGACGAGGTGCGCCGGATTGGCGTGACGAGGTGCGCCGGATTGGCGTGACGAGGTGCGCCGGATTGGCGTGACGAGGTGCGCCGGATTGGCGTGACGAGGTGCGCCGGATTGGCGTGACGAGGTGCGCCGGATTGGCGTGACGAGGTGCGCCGGATTGGCGTGACGAGGTGCGCCGGATTGGCGTGACGAGGTGCGCCGGATTGGCGTGACGAGGTGCGCCGGATTGGCGTGACGAGGTGCGCCGGATTGGCGTGACGAGGTGCGCCGGATTGGCGTGACGAGGTGCGCCGGATTGGCGTGACGAGGTGCGCCGGATTGGCGTGACGAGGTGCGCCGGATTGGCGTGACGAGGTGCGCCGGATTGGCGTGACGAGGTGCGCCGGATTGGCGTGACGAGGTGCGCCGGATTGGCGTGACGAGGTGCGCCGGATTGGCGTGACGAGGTGCGCCGGATTGGCGTGACGAGGTGCGCCGGATTGGCGTGACGAGGTGCGCCGGATTGGCGTGACGAGGTGCGCCGGATTGGCGTGACGAGGTGCGCCGGATTGGCGTGACGAGGTGCGCCGGATTGGCGTGACGAGGTGCGCCGGATTGGCGTGACGAGGTGCGCCGGATTGGCGTGACGAGGTGCGCCGGATTGGCGTGACGAGGTGCGCCGGATTGGCGTGACGAGGTGCGCCGGATTGGCGTGACGAGGTGCGCCGGATTGGCGTGACGAGGTGCGCCGGATTGGCGTGACGAGGTGCGCCGGATTGGCGTGACGAGGTGCGCCGGATTGGCGTGACGAGGTGCGCCGGATTGGCGTGACGAGGTGCGCCGGATTGGCGTGACGAGGTGCGCCGGATTGGCGTGACGAGGTGCGCCGGATTGGCGTGACGAGGTGCGCCGGATTGGCGTGACGAGGTGCGCCGGATTGGCGTGACGAGGTGCGCCGGATTGGCGTGACGAGGTGCGCCGGATTGGCGTGACGAGGTGCGCCGGATTGGCGTGACGAGGTGCGCCGGATTGGCGTGACGAGGTGCGCCGGATTGGCGTGACGAGGTGCGCCGGATTGGCGTGACGAGGTGCGCCGGATTGGCGTGACGAGGTGCGCCGGATTGGCGTGACGAGGTGCGCCGGATTGGCGTGACGAGGTGCGCCGGATTGGCGTGACGAGGTGCGCCGGATTGGCGTGACGAGGTGCGCCGGATTGGCGTGACGAGGTGCGCCGGATTGGCGTGACGAGGTGCGCCGGATTGGCGTGACGAGGTGCGCCGGATTGGCGTGACGAGGTGCGCCGGATTGGCGTGACGAGGTGCGCCGGATTGGCGTGACGAGGTGCGCCGGATTGGCGTGACGAGGTGCGCCGGATTGGCGTGACGAGGTGCGCCGGATTGGCGTGACGAGGTGCGCCGGATTGGCGTGACGAGGTGCGCCGGATTGGCGTGACGAGGTGCGCCGGATTGGCGTGACGAGGTGCGCCGGATTGGCGTGACGAGGTGCGCCGGATTGGCGTGACGAGGTGCGCCGGATTGGCGTGACGAGGTGCGCCGGATTGGCGTGACGAGGTGCGCCGGATTGGCGTGACGAGGTGCGCCGGATTGGCGTGACGAGGTGCGCCGGATTGGCGTGACGAGGTGCGCCGGATTGGCGTGACGAGGTGCGCCGGATTGGCGTGACGAGGTGCGCCGGATTGGCGTGACGAGGTGCGCCGGATTGGCGTGACGAGGTGCGCCGGATTGGCGTGACGAGGTGCGCCGGATTGGCGTGACGAGGTGCGCCGGATTGGCGTGACGAGGTGCGCCGGATTGGCGTGACGAGGTGCGCCGGATTGGCGTGACGAGGTGCGCCGGATTGGCGTGACGAGGTGCGCCGGATTGGCGTGACGAGGTGCGCCGGATTGGCGTGACGAGGTGCGCCGGATTGGCGTGACGAGGTGCGCCGGATTGGCGTGACGAGGTGCGCCGGATTGGCGTGACGAGGTGCGCCGGATTGGCGTGACGAGGTGCGCCGGATTGGCGTGACGAGGTGCGCCGGATTGGCGTGACGAGGTGCGCCGGATTGGCGTGACGAGGTGCGCCGGATTGGCGTGACGAGGTGCGCCGGATTGGCGTGACGAGGTGCGCCGGATTGGCGTGACGAGGTGCGCCGGATTGGCGTGACGAGGTGCGCCGGATTGGCGTGACGAGGTGCGCCGGATTGGCGTGACGAGGTGCGCCGGATTGGCGTGACGAGGTGCGCCGGATTGGCGTGACGAGGTGCGCCGGATTGGCGTGACGAGGTGCGCCGGATTGGCGTGACGAGGTGCGCCGGATTGGCGTGACGAGGTGCGCCGGATTGGCGTGACGAGGTGCGCCGGATTGGCGTGACGAGGTGCGCCGGATTGGCGTGACGAGGTGCGCCGGATTGGCGTGACGAGGTGCGCCGGATTGGCGTGACGAGGTGCGCCGGATTGGCGTGACGAGGTGCGCCGGATTGGCGTGACGAGGTGCGCCGGATTGGCGTGACGAGGTGCGCCGGATTGGCGTGACGAGGTGCGCCGGATTGGCGTGACGAGGTGCGCCGGATTGGCGTGACGAGGTGCGCCGGATTGGCGTGACGAGGTGCGCCGGATTGGCGTGACGAGGTGCGCCGGATTGGCGTGACGAGGTGCGCCGGATTGGCGTGACGAGGTGCGCCGGATTGGCGTGACGAGGTGCGCCGGATTGGCGTGACGAGGTGCGCCGGATTGGCGTGACGAGGTGCGCCGGATTGGCGTGACGAGGTGCGCCGGATTGGCGTGACGAGGTGCGCCGGATTGGCGTGACGAGGTGCGCCGGATTGGCGTGACGAGGTGCGCCGGATTGGCGTGACGAGGTGCGCCGGATTGGCGTGACGAGGTGCGCCGGATTGGCGTGACGAGGTGCGCCGGATTGGCGTGACGAGGTGCGCCGGATTGGCGTGACGAGGTGCGCCGGATTGGCGTGACGAGGTGCGCCGGATTGGCGTGACGAGGTGCGCCGGATTGGCGTGACGAGGTGCGCCGGATTGGCGTGACGAGGTGCGCCGGATTGGCGTGACGAGGTGCGCCGGATTGGCGTGACGAGGTGCGCCGGATTGGCGTGACGAGGTGCGCCGGATTGGCGTGACGAGGTGCGCCGGATTGGCGTGACGAGGTGCGCCGGATTGGCGTGACGAGGTGCGCCGGATTGGCGTGACGAGGTGCGCCGGATTGGCGTGACGAGGTGCGCCGGATTGGCGTGACGAGGTGCGCCGGATTGGCGTGACGAGGTGCGCCGGATTGGCGTGACGAGGTGCGCCGGATTGGCGTGACGAGGTGCGCCGGATTGGCGTGACGAGGTGCGCCGGATTGGCGTGACGAGGTGCGCCGGATTGGCGTGACGAGGTGCGCCGGATTGGCGTGACGAGGTGCGCCGGATTGGCGTGACGAGGTGCGCCGGATTGGCGTGACGAGGTGCGCCGGATTGGCGTGACGAGGTGCGCCGGATTGGCGTGACGAGGTGCGCCGGATTGGCGTGACGAGGTGCGCCGGATTGGCGTGACGAGGTGCGCCGGATTGGCGTGACGAGGTGCGCCGGATTGGCGTGACGAGGTGCGCCGGATTGGCGTGACGAGGTGCGCCGGATTGGCGTGACGAGGTGCGCCGGATTGGCGTGACGAGGTGCGCCGGATTGGCGTGACGAGGTGCGCCGGATTGGCGTGACGAGGTGCGCCGGATTGGCGTGACGAGGTGCGCCGGATTGGCGTGACGAGGTGCGCCGGATTGGCGTGACGAGGTGCGCCGGATTGGCGTGACGAGGTGCGCCGGATTGGCGTGACGAGGTGCGCCGGATTGGCGTGACGAGGTGCGCCGGATTGGCGTGACGAGGTGCGCCGGATTGGCGTGACGAGGTGCGCCGGATTGGCGTGACGAGGTGCGCCGGATTGGCGTGACGAGGTGCGCCGGATTGGCGTGACGAGGTGCGCCGGATTGGCGTGACGAGGTGCGCCGGATTGGCGTGACGAGGTGCGCCGGATTGGCGTGACGAGGTGCGCCGGATTGGCGTGACGAGGTGCGCCGGATTGGCGTGACGAGGTGCGCCGGATTGGCGTGACGAGGTGCGCCGGATTGGCGTGACGAGGTGCGCCGGATTGGCGTGACGAGGTGCGCCGGATTGGCGTGACGAGGTGCGCCGGATTGGCGTGACGAGGTGCGCCGGATTGGCGTGACGAGGTGCGCCGGATTGGCGTGACGAGGTGCGCCGGATTGGCGTGACGAGGTGCGCCGGATTGGCGTGACGAGGTGCGCCGGATTGGCGTGACGAGGTGCGCCGGATTGGCGTGACGAGGTGCGCCGGATTGGCGTGACGAGGTGCGCCGGATTGGCGTGACGAGGTGCGCCGGATTGGCGTGACGAGGTGCGCCGGATTGGCGTGACGAGGTGCGCCGGATTGGCGTGACGAGGTGCGCCGGATTGGCGTGACGAGGTGCGCCGGATTGGCGTGACGAGGTGCGCCGGATTGGCGTGACGAGGTGCGCCGGATTGGCGTGACGAGGTGCGCCGGATTGGCGTGACGAGGTGCGCCGGATTGGCGTGACGAGGTGCGCCGGATTGGCGTGACGAGGTGCGCCGGATTGGCGTGACGAGGTGCGCCGGATTGGCGTGACGAGGTGCGCCGGATTGGCGTGACGAGGTGCGCCGGATTGGCGTGACGAGGTGCGCCGGATTGGCGTGACGAGGTGCGCCGGATTGGCGTGACGAGGTGCGCCGGATTGGCGTGACGAGGTGCGCCGGATTGGCGTGACGAGGTGCGCCGGATTGGCGTGACGAGGTGCGCCGGATTGGCGTGACGAGGTGCGCCGGATTGGCGTGACGAGGTGCGCCGGATTGGCGTGACGAGGTGCGCCGGATTGGCGTGACGAGGTGCGCCGGATTGGCGTGACGAGGTGCGCCGGATTGGCGTGACGAGGTGCGCCGGATTGGCGTGACGAGGTGCGCCGGATTGGCGTGACGAGGTGCGCCGGATTGGCGTGACGAGGTGCGCCGGATTGGCGTGACGAGGTGCGCCGGATTGGCGTGACGAGGTGCGCCGGATTGGCGTGACGAGGTGCGCCGGATTGGCGTGACGAGGTGCGCCGGATTGGCGTGACGAGGTGCGCCGGATTGGCGTGACGAGGTGCGCCGGATTGGCGTGACGAGGTGCGCCGGATTGGCGTGACGAGGTGCGCCGGATTGGCGTGACGAGGTGCGCCGGATTGGCGTGACGAGGTGCGCCGGATTGGCGTGACGAGGTGCGCCGGATTGGCGTGACGAGGTGCGCCGGATTGGCGTGACGAGGTGCGCCGGATTGGCGTGACGAGGTGCGCCGGATTGGCGTGACGAGGTGCGCCGGATTGGCGTGACGAGGTGCGCCGGATTGGCGTGACGAGGTGCGCCGGATTGGCGTGACGAGGTGCGCCGGATTGGCGTGACGAGGTGCGCCGGATTGGCGTGACGAGGTGCGCCGGATTGGCGTGACGAGGTGCGCCGGATTGGCGTGACGAGGTGCGCCGGATTGGCGTGACGAGGTGCGCCGGATTGGCGTGACGAGGTGCGCCGGATTGGCGTGACGAGGTGCGCCGGATTGGCGTGACGAGGTGCGCCGGATTGGCGTGACGAGGTGCGCCGGATTGGCGTGACGAGGTGCGCCGGATTGGCGTGACGAGGTGCGCCGGATTGGCGTGACGAGGTGCGCCGGATTGGCGTGACGAGGTGCGCCGGATTGGCGTGACGAGGTGCGCCGGATTGGCGTGACGAGGTGCGCCGGATTGGCGTGACGAGGTGCGCCGGATTGGCGTGACGAGGTGCGCCGGATTGGCGTGACGAGGTGCGCCGGATTGGCGTGACGAGGTGCGCCGGATTGGCGTGACGAGGTGCGCCGGATTGGCGTGACGAGGTGCGCCGGATTGGCGTGACGAGGTGCGCCGGATTGGCGTGACGAGGTGCGCCGGATTGGCGTGACGAGGTGCGCCGGATTGGCGTGACGAGGTGCGCCGGATTGGCGTGACGAGGTGCGCCGGATTGGCGTGACGAGGTGCGCCGGATTGGCGTGACGAGGTGCGCCGGATTGGCGTGACGAGGTGCGCCGGATTGGCGTGACGAGGTGCGCCGGATTGGCGTGACGAGGTGCGCCGGATTGGCGTGACGAGGTGCGCCGGATTGGCGTGACGAGGTGCGCCGGATTGGCGTGACGAGGTGCGCCGGATTGGCGTGACGAGGTGCGCCGGATTGGCGTGACGAGGTGCGCCGGATTGGCGTGACGAGGTGCGCCGGATTGGCGTGACGAGGTGCGCCGGATTGGCGTGACGAGGTGCGCCGGATTGGCGTGACGAGGTGCGCCGGATTGGCGTGACGAGGTGCGCCGGATTGGCGTGACGAGGTGCGCCGGATTGGCGTGACGAGGTGCGCCGGATTGGCGTGACGAGGTGCGCCGGATTGGCGTGACGAGGTGCGCCGGATTGGCGTGACGAGGTGCGCCGGATTGGCGTGACGAGGTGCGCCGGATTGGCGTGACGAGGTGCGCCGGATTGGCGTGACGAGGTGCGCCGGATTGGCGTGACGAGGTGCGCCGGATTGGCGTGACGAGGTGCGCCGGATTGGCGTGACGAGGTGCGCCGGATTGGCGTGACGAGGTGCGCCGGATACTGGTGACAGCCTCCGACGGCCAGGGATGCGGGACCGCCGAGAGAAGAACGCTGCAGACAGTCCATGGAGCGGGTAAGTGCGGCGTCTGCCGCGAGTGTTTGTGACACTTTTGTTTTTGTTTTTTTAAAGTGCTTTTTTATAAACCAATTTTAAGAACATATAAACATATAAAAATATATAAAAAGACAATAATATGGGGAAATATTGGTATAAGAAAACATTCACAACAAATCACAGTTGCTGATAGTGTGGGTAATGCTCTGGATGATACAGCTGGTCTTGGGGAGGAGCAGTTGTGTTTTGGGTTGATGGTGGATTTTGAGGTGGTGGAGGGTAAACATGGGGAGGGTAGGCAAGGAAAGGTTGCCCACTTGGCTGGTAAGGTTGGTATGGGGAAGGGGGTGGGGGGCTGGGTGTGTTTGGTGAAACCTCATGCCTTGTACTATTCTTTCTATGAAGTTCATATTGGCTTCAGGCTTTTCTCTGGTGATTGTCGTGATTCTATTAAGAAAGTTTTCTTGGAGCTGCTTCTCATGCTGGAAGAACCTTTGCATCCTCTCTTCCTTGTTCTTCTGCATCACCTTGTCCTTTGTGTCCAGTTGTTCCAACATGATTTCAGTCATCGCTTTAGTTGCTATTTCCACCTTGCTCATACGCTTCTTTCTTTTAGGAACGTTAAAAACTATGGGGAGGGAAAAACTATTTACTTTAGAAACATTGTCTGAGTTTTGATTTTATGCAAAATTAAACAGCTGTTTAGTAAGCCATGTGCTTGAGGCCTCATCCCTCCTCCACTTCTTGCAAGCAGCAACAAATTGTTATACATGAAAATAACTTACTATTTCCACGCAATCCTGTAGAAGTTGAGGGCTCATCAAGAGTGTTTGACAGTGTGGCAATGGCTATAGTAAAAAAAAAACAAAAAACACATTACTATTACTGTTCTTTGCTTGTATAAATAGTTTACATTTTTTAGGTTAGCGTTCTAGGCTTATAGTTAGTTTTGAATTACATAGTTAGAGCAGTTTACATTGTTATAGTTTGGTTATTATTAATTTATTTTAACTAGTTATTGTTTATATAGTTGTGATTATAGTTATTTATTAAGATTGTTATAGTTATAGTTTAGGTATTGTAGTTATTTAGGACATATTTTATTTTATTTTATTAATAATTACATTTAGTTTCTTTATACATTGTTTATTACTGTGCTACTTTTATTCTTCAAATGGGCATCTTTGACATTCCCAGATATTTGCGCCCTTATTTCCTCATCAGCCCTTATGCTGAGCAGCTCCTGCACCTTCACGCCATTGTGCACCCACCCAAAAAAACGATACTTACTGTTTTGAGTCAAACTTTGCATGGGACCAGACTCTTCCATGACATCGTCTGAATTATCACTTAAAAAACAATAACCAGCACATCAGTATTGACGCCCAATAAAATTGTTGCCCTCTTTACATTGACTGTGTTGCAACTTACTATGATGTTGCTCTAAGTGTGTATGAACAGGCTCTTCTTGGACGCATTTGCTAGATTGATGACCTATAAAAATTAATAAAACCATTACTTCTTTTTCCGAGAAAAAGACAGGATACACATTCTGGAAGATGGATACACATTTATCATCCAAAACATGATGCTTACCTTTTTTGTGCACAGTTCGCAAGGTCCAGGCTCATCAACGGAAGTTTGAAACAGGCGAGCTGTAAAGACAAAAAAAAAACAAAGCTACTGTAAAAACAAACACACAAACTACTGCAAATACTAACCTATTTGAAAACACAGCAATAAAAGACAATATTGCTTCTTAGAATACCAAAGACTTTTCTGGACTTACAAATTGCATGCAAAGACTATTCTGGACTTTTCTATTCACAGCAAAGACTTTTCTGGACATACAAATTGCATGCAAAGAAAATTATGGACTTTTCTATAAAAAAAAAGACTTTTCTGGACTTACAAATTGCATGCAAAGACTATTCTAGACTTTTCTATTCACAGCAAAGAGTTTTCTGTACTTACAAATTTCTTGCAAAGACTATTCTGGACTTTTCGATTCAATAAAAATACTTTCGGGTGAGTTCCATCTACTCCTCTTCTCTGTGTTGCACGTTGTGTTTTCCATCTCACAACGTGCCAGGGTTCACCTGTCGGACTCCTACTGTCAGTATTAGTGCACTCGATGCTTACCATCTCTCCTATGTCACTTCTCTTATTCCAATTCTATTTGCTATCACTGTGCTTCCATCTCTCAGGATGTGCCCAGCGAGTCAGTCCATCCGATTAGCCACTTTAACTCTAATTAGAGTTATTATTTACTTATTTAGATAAGTAAGGAGGACTATATACATGGCTGTTTCTAGGGGCAAGCACTTTCCCCCCAAGGTTCCTTAAAGGTTAGTGCCCAGTTCAATGTTCCATTTTCTAGCACCCTTACCAGTACTGCTCAGCCACGAGTGTACAATATGGACAGACTCCGCTTGTCCATATAGCAGCATGCTGTTATCCCCCTGTTCGTATGTCTCACTCTCTGTACTTTCCTGGGACTTGTTATCCACCTGATTTCCTCTCCTCTGTGTTTGTCATCTGCCAGTTGGTTAGGATTCTCTCTGAGGTCACTTACCTCAACCACTTCTGTGGTGTGTTTTCCTGAGACCTTACGCTACCATCTTGTACCTTACCTGCAGCCTCTCATCTGTCTCAGTGTGCAGTGTGTATTCCTATGTGTGAGGGTTCCAGTTCCAGGATCCTACGCTATAGGTTTTCCTTGAGGGCTATTACTGAGGACAGTGACCTATCTGTTGCCAGTAGCCATGATTAACCCCAACATCAAGGGCTCTAGAGAATACTTGGTCCTGGTTTAGACTCTGCACCCTGGTGAGAACCTTACCTGGGTTACTGTAACACCGTGGGTAAGTAAATGTCAGAAAATGAACAGGAAGCTTTAAAGGTTGGTTTAAGCCTTGGTTTAAGCCTTGCATGATCGTCACCGTGCATTCACATTTAATGACATGCCACATAATTTTATTTAGAACTGCTGTTTGATGGTGAAAATGTTCTAAACAATTTAATGTTTGGCATATTTATTAAATATGAATGCTGGTAATTAATTTTAGGTAGGAAAGAACAGCACAGAGTTGGAAAGTGTTTGGCGCTGCACTGTAGACAGCATTTATACAATAACTTAAGGAGGTAAGGGAGGAGTCAAGTATTCTTTTTTGCCCAGGACCTGTGTGCTTCAAATGCCAGGGTTGATTTTTAGTCCCAATTTGGCCCTAGTGAGAAGTCTGATACAAGTGATACGACAAAATTGAAGGGCCCGATTTTTGTCTTGGTCTACAACTTTGCATCCAAAGTAAAGCTTCTAACACTTATTAACGAGTGTAGTTAAATAATATTTCTAAAGTTTAAATGTTACCTCATCACAAAGGTAGCAAAAAGAGTCTAGACAGCTAATACAATTTCTAGGCATTGTGCCATTTGGTATTCTAAAAAATAATAAATATACACTAAACTATATAAATATCAACTTATGTCAGAGTAACACACAGATTCAATGTATGTTCTTTAGACAAAAGTAGCAGTTTGTAACACCGCCCCTAAATGCAATATAAAAGGATTATACATTGTAATATATGTTTTAAAGAGGGCATAACATTAAATGTGTAGGTGACAGAGAGATTCTAAGACCATTTTTTTTATATCGGCATAGAAAATACATTTGTAATGCCACATGAGATGCCCTGTGACAAAATCTTAGCTGGAATGCTGGAGCACACTGAGCAGCAGTGATGAATGCTGGAAGCAGACTGAGCTGCAATAGTGGAATGTTGGAATACACTGAGTAGCAGAAATGAACACTGGAAGCAGATTAAGCTGCAATGGTAACGCATAGAGACAACAGAAAAACTGGTCTTCAAAGACAATACAGGAACTTGGTACAAACACTGTGTACTTGTTCTTCTGGCACAGATGGGACTATGCCAGGGATATAAATAGAGCTCCCCTTTCTGCTATGGGTGTTCCAAGTATGGAGGATGGCTATGTGAAGTCCGGTACCACCAACTACACTTTGATATCTAGCAGTGTGATCTTAAGTCTGTGAATTTATTGCACTCGTCACTTTAAAAGAAAAAATCTCAGTTTGGCAATAACAACGTGAGCGCTCACCAACGTGGTTCTATTGAAGGGAAGCACCGCCCTGTCTACCATCCGCCCTGTCTATCGGTGGAAGCCGACTACAAACCAGTGAGTCCGACGTCCTGAGACCCCCGGTTCTAGCGGCTTAAACACCCGCTCGCCGGGGTTGACTCGGACAACGTGCTAACTCCAATTGAATCCATCTGAAGGCGTAAGGGGTAAGGTTTTTGTTTACCTTTCTTAGAACTGCATGTGCATCAGTACCATCATATTTCCATCAAGTTGGTGAGTAAGCCATAACTGCATCCAAATTGAATTGGGACATTGTATCCTAAACAGTAGCAAACGGAGGAAGTAATTGTTTCTATCCAATCGAATTGGGACTTTTGTTTTTTCAGCAGTGCATATATTATTTTCTTCTTTACAAGTTTCCATTTTCTTTCTACTAGGGCTTGATCACCCCTAGAGGAATTGTTATTGGACATTGAGTTCAGGTGTCTATCCGCACAGATACTTAGGGTCAGCCTGCATTGTCGATTTATGTCGTGTTTAATGTCTATTGTATTTGTTTTGTTTATTAGGTTCTGGTACCAGACATATTTGTTTTATTAAATTTTGTATTAATTTTACCGGAAGGCTTTTTTTGTTTTTTGTTTTTTGTTTTTGTTTTGTTTTGAATGTATTTTTTGTTTTTCGTGATTTATTGTACCTGAGAACACACTGCGACAGCGCTGGTCTTATCTTGTTTTTCAATTTCATAATTCTTTTAAGGGAACTCACAAATCCCTAAGACCAAGCTGCAGCCGCATTGTTTCTCTGGTATACTCCAGCGCCTATATTGGTTTTTTCTCCTTATTGTTTTCTTTTTTGTGTTCCAAGTATGTGACTGGATAGAGGGTATGTGATTAGTCTATGGAGGTTGGGTAATTAAGTCCAATATTGTGGTGCCCATGGATAGCTCAAGAAGGCATGCTGATGCAGACACCCTCATGGGGAAGCAGAAGGGAGTAACCAGAAGGAAGAAGACAGCAGAGGAGGGCGCATGACAAAGGATTAGAAGAAGAGACAATGACCCGTAGCCAGGTTTTAAGAGGAAATAGAATCAGAATTAATAACAGAGTAGACAGCAGAATACTCTAAGCAAGTGTTGGTAGAGAAGCAGTAAAAGATGCCGTTGGGTAAGTCAAAGCAAGCGAAGAAGGGCAGAAGACATTAGTTGGAAGCAGAGGAGACACACCAGAGGGGTCAAGGAGACAGAAAGCAGCTTGACACATGGAAGCAGAGGAAAAAGAAGAAGAGCACGTCAGAGGACAGCAAGCTTCAAGGGGACAGATGGTGAGACCCTGGATGGGGACTTTTATTCTGTCTTTTATTATTCAATTTCTCCTGGGCAACAAGCAGCTGGCTGTATATTTTGGCCCTCATGGATTCTTTTTATCGGAAACATCTTTGTCACTGGACCACCAGGGATCCACTCACACACCCAAGTGAATTTTTCCCACAGAAAGGTCACTAGGCCCGAGAGTGAGAAAGGGCTATAGACCCTGCTAGGTAGTAAAGGCACTGGACTCTGGTAGTACAAGGCACCAGATCCTGTAGTTAGGTAGAGGGCAGTAGACCCTGGGTTAGAGGAAACTAGGTCCTTGTATTGAGGAGAGGGGCTAGGCTACCAGTCAGGAGTGATAGTAGGTCAGGCTGGAGATAGGGGACTGGATACTGACCTGATAACGTCAGGTCACTTAAGCAAGCAAGTGCGCTGCCCTCCAGATATTATGCTAAGAAATGGGCTGGCTTCCCCTCCGCCCGCAAAAAAGGGCGGAGGAAGCATGCAAAGTGTACAGTGCGGGATCAGTGGTGTGGATCAGTGGTCAGGCACGCTTATGACAGAGTAAGCTGGCAAAAGCCAGCAGGAGAGAGAGGAGATGCATGGGGTGTGCACTCCCCTCTCTCATGGATGTACAGACCCCCGCACGTATGGAAAACGTGCAGGGGTCTGAATCCGGTCCAGGGTTCTAGACCCAGTGTTAGGTGGGCGCTAGGCCTTGTGTATTGGGTTGAGGATGCTATACACACCAGCAGTAGGTCAGAGAACAAGAGGCCACTCCATAATGGATCCACTCACACACCCTAGTGAGTTTCCCCTACATAAAGAGCACGAGGCCCTGCAGTGGCACGACCTCTTTCTATGCTGGCTGCTCGAGCAGATCCTGGCTGTTGCTAGGCAGACAGGATATTGGCTGTTGATAAGCAGTCAGCTTGCTGTGTAAACAGAACAGCCATAGGTACCTCTGCAGGTGCTAGAGTAATTAATAGGTTCCAGCTGGTGCTTAATAGTTAGGATTCAGATCAACCACAGCTGGAAGGCTCTCCAGCTCTGACTGGTTCTACTGTGTTTAAATACCCTGCTGATATTGTATGGTCTAGCCATTTTTTTGGTTTGTCTCTTGTTTGTCTCTCACTGATTTCCCTGCTTGCTGCAGGGTTCTTGTTTTAACTTGTCCTGTCATTTGTTTCTGTCCAATTTCCCTGTATTTTCTGTCTTTCTGGGTTCCTGTGTTTATTTCACTGACTTTGGATCTTGCTACCTCTGCCTTTACCTGCTTATGTGTATCCTTTCCCTGTTACTTTGTCTCTGTGTACTCACCCCACTGCACCAACCCTGTTCTCCCAGTACTCGCCCAGGACATGATCCTTTCCTGGTTTCTAGAGTTCTGTTGTGTTTAGTTGTGTCCAGTTATGGTCTGCATCATGTCGTTGTGTCCAGTTATAGTCTGCATCATGTCCTGGATTATTCCTCTCTGATTTTTGTCTGGTATTGGTGTCCCTGTCCAGTCTCTGGTTCATATCCTTCATTGTGTCTGGTTCATCTTTGTAATATTTGTCTTCTGGGTACCTGTGTTACATTAGCCACGCTATTCATGGTGACATGTAAGTTGAAACAACAACCTGCCACACTAGCCTGTCTTTACCATCATTTCTAGCGAAGACCAGACCCCCAGTTAGACTCTTTGCCCTGGTGTGCAGTGACCATATTATAATGTAGAAGTCAACAGTTGACCTTATGTTATTGACTGTTTTATTGTCAACCATAACTGTTCTTGTATTGAATATAAATGGCAATACAGCATAACTTCAAAAACGTAAATAATGTCCTAAATTTGTATTTTATTGTATTATCCATGGACCATTAATTTAATGGAGAGGCTGAAGCGTGACCCTCCAACTGGGGCGTAATAGCCAACCCCTAGAGTGGAATGGTAAAGTCATATTACACCTAATGGGTGTGCCATGAGAGGAGCTTGACCCAATGGGTGTTGAAACAGATGCTAGAATAGGTGGTGTAGAGTTGTCAGAAGGTATTCTTGTCACACAAAGAGGTTTTCAGTCACTGAGTTGGATCACATCATTTATATTGGGGATTCCCCACATTTGAGCAATACTGACTGATTCTGCATTGGTTGCTCAAATCAATTTATAGGTTAATATGGACAGGTTCACGAAAGGTAGGGGTTACTGGGCCATTTCTAGTATAGAAAAAGGTTGGTGCAATCCCCTTTTTTGTAATTACCAGAGGCTTACCAACTACACTGTGAAGAATATATACCTGTTGCTCCTCAACAAGGATTCCCTAGTAGCCTTGGAATGGTCAAAATATTTCTCCACTCTGGATTTGCACCTAATTTAGTTTCTCTTTGCAGAGTAAGAACAGTACAAAACAGTATTTATTACCCCTATGAACCTCTTAAGCTTCTGTCGGATATCCTTTGGAATCACAATTGCCCCAGCCACTGTCCAATGTTGATCTGCCTAGATGACATCATTGTGTTTGTGTCAACATAAGGTCATCTGTGCAGTTTGTATTTGGTCCTGTAGTGATTGGAGAAAAGTGGCTTGAAATTGAAACCCAGAAATTTGCACATCCTGCCTGGAGAGCCTGGGACTCGTTGTTCAAAAGATGGAGTAAAGCTTACCTGTACAAAGTGTTCTATAAAAACAAAAAAGCAGTGATAGTTAACCTGGTCCCTACTGCCCACTAGTGGGTGATTCAAGCTTTCATGGTGGGTAGGGGGAGTTTGGCGGTCATAACTGCCATGGGATGATGATGTAATTTGCAGCAGGGGAGGGCCGCACTGGTCACACAATGCATTCAGCGGTATAACAGCTGACATTGTATAGTCTGCATGGAGATTAGACTAGTGCTTGTGGCTCTTTTGTGTTCGGTTTCTAAATGTTAAAAAAGTTTCTATATACAAAAGAGCTACAGGAACTATTAGTCACATACACAGTGCCTGAACAGTTGTGTCAAGGCACTTGACGTGCATGCGTTGCTACGGCAGCAGCAGCATTAAACTAATGTAACAGGTCACGTCAGCATCATTCAGAAAGCATAGCGCGCCACATAGGACAGAGGGAGAAGAAGAGAGGAGAAAACAGCAACAATAAGAAAACCTTAAAAGCTTATTAATTAAAAAAAGTTGTGAATTGTGGAAAGAAGAGTAAGTTGGGTTATATAGATAGATACAGGGGGAGGAAAGAGGGTATATAGGATAAATACAGGGGAGGAGAAAAGAGGGGTTGTATAGGATAGATACAGGCAGATAAATGTGTGTGTGTGAGGGGGGTGCGAGCTGTGGGGTGAGGGCAAAGCATAATTTTTGCACACAACTCGCTAGTTCACCTCTGGTCCGGAGCTCCCGCACTAGTTTGCTCTGTATCAATGGAGTTTCAACAATTCATTAAATTTTAATTATCTATATATAAACACACTTAAAGTATAAATAAAAAGATAGATTTATGTATATATTTTTTACAAACCCTCAGCTCTAAGAATGACTTCACACATGTGCTAAATTGAGTTACTGCGGCAGCAGTGGGTGGTAAGAAAAATTTACCATCAACAAAGATACAAAAGTGGGCGGTAGGTATTAAAAGGTTAACAACCTCTGATATAGAGCCATATAATGTGGGAGATATAGAAGCCTTTTTACTAAGGATCATTTGGACCAAATTTAGTTGAGAAAAAGAGATTTATTCTGAGGCTCATAGTTAATAGCCATATAGTAAAATTCTTTAATCCTTCTTAAATGTTCAAATATTATAATATTTGAATAAAAGACTGACAAAATAAAGAACCTGGGCTAGATCCAGACTTAATAACGACAGTGAATTTACGCATGTGGAAAATCTGGCTGCGGGAACGCACTGCGCATGCGCACGGCAGATGTTACTCATTGTAACTCTGATTGTACATAACTTATTTGTAACTCCGTATGATAGGGCGTGCCATCCCTACACAAGGTGATTATATGCATTGTGGGTGGGGGAAAGATTTAAATTGTACAGTATGAGCTGGGTTAGGTACTTATGAACGACAAGCAATTAGATACACACAGAGATACGCAAGGAAACGTTAAGGTTGGGTTCTGAACACGTAAGTCGGCTAAGTTACGCAAGTGAAAGGGGAGTGCCAGGGGGAGTGCAATATCCTTAGTAGTGCGTAACTTAGTTAAAACAACCTTAAGTCTGGATCTGCCCCCCTGACCTTAAAGAATACTTGAATTATATCTTATTTCTTCTTACTCCTATAATTTTTCTTTTATCTTCTTAATTCTATCTTCTTGAATCATGTTAACTTTTACTAAGTCACATTTAATTGCCTCCCATAAAGATATGCAATATGTAATTTGTGTCACTATACACATATTGTAGATACAATAAATTACATTTGAACATACAACTTAATAAAAACAGACTATTATATTATTAATTGTTTTACTATTACCAATAAAGAATAAAACCTTACAGATATGTTTGGCCTTTGCCTCATAATAAAAAAAACACAGTTTGAGAGATTTTAATGTATTTATAAGTAAATGTAAGAATAACAGGCTAAATTATGCACATGAAAACATGAGTGTAGGATAGAAGTTGTGTTTTAAATGTAAGAACGCAAATTTACACATGACATTTGAAAAGAAAATTAGGGTCAATCCTTAGTGACCTTATGGTTCACAGGTACAGACTATAGGAAACCAACTTACCAATTAGAGTACAATGACTCACATTAAGAACCCTCTCATTAACATATCCTCCCCCCTTCTATACCAGTGAATACTGTAGAATGAAAGTCATTGAACCATAATTAACTGTTTCTAAAAACCATAATTGAAAACATAACAAAATCATTCTTTTACTTAATAATTGCATCATAAACTACATCTGCAATTCATTTCCATGACCTCAAACCTGATTACTGCATATCACCAAAAGAAAAAACATGTGTTAAAACCACATTAAAATAGTACAAGGGGAGAAAAATTCAACCATTACTTCTGGGTGCTACTTAGCCATGCTTGACCAAGCATCAAAACACTATCATTTTAACTTGTGTCCACCTCTAAATCAGTTTGCGGAATATATTTGTAAACTGTTATATTTGCAATAACATATTTTAGAAAAGTGATACATTTTATAGTTGTACCTTAAACATAAATGACTAAAACTCTAGTTTTTGTTGCTATAGGATGTATTTGATATGATTTCCTAATCTACAATTAGACATAAAAGGGCCGTATGCATAGCATATCGTCGTGTGATTTTGCACTGAGCATGCTCAGAAATTACACATGTACAATCGCATTTGATTCACACCCAAACACAACTTAAACTGCACCTGCTTGCATTTTAAAAGGTGTGCCGTGGTAGGGAAGAGGAAGAGACACATAATCAATCTACAGTAAGAGCACTCCCAAGATGCCCTGCCGTGGGTTATGTCCCCAGTCTGAGGGCCTAAATGTGCAGTTTTCTGTTATGTGCTCATTTATTATATGTTATTGTGAGGTGAATCACCCATTGTATTAGTGCAGATGTTGCCCGCTGTTGGCAGTCTGTGGTACCGGGTTGCTTGCTGCGCCTACATACGCTATTGAGTACACGCTATCTCGCGGTGCATTACACAGGGCCCCGCTGAGGACTCTGGCTGTTCTTGTGACACCTCCATTTGGTATTAATATTAACCCCTGTATTTATTGCACCCCGCCATGGGCTGTGATACGATGGGTGTATTTGTCCCGCCGTGGATACGCACCACCGAGTAGCACATTGGTGTGATACCTCTCGCTACACAGTCTCCTGACCATTGATACTGTTTGCGTTTCTGCTCTGTTTTCCCCTGGCTGGTGTTTTTTGGAGAAGCACTATTCTTATCCTAAAACCCATATTCGGGAGAGTGCACCTTACCCATGTGTATGGAAGTTTTGTGGATACCTTTTACTACATGCTTTTTACTTATGCATCACTTGTGAGTATAATTTTTGTACATCACTCGTTTTATTGAATAAACTGAGTTGCACTTTTAGGTGCTTTCTTTCTTCTTGTTGCCCTTCTCTCTACTCTGCCCAAGTGAAACGCACTGTACGGCATCTACAACAAGGCTTGGCTACATCGAGACACACCACGAGGCAGCCGCACGGTTAGTGTGAACGGGACCATTCATGACGATTTCTTTCCATCTGTGAATTGGCTCTCATTGTTTCCCTGCATAGGAACTTTGGACTACTACCTCACATCTTCAAGGATTGAAGCGACAAACTGTAAGACTGCGTTACACTTTGCTACAGGCTCGCGTGTTTTCTCTGTATGCACTGCATCTACCATCTTGTGCATCCATTCTAACATTAGCGCTATTTCATCCAGTGTTTTTTGTCTATATGTTTATCCAGTGAGCTGCTTTTGGTCTACACTTACTACTGAGGAATAAGCAGCTATACATACTGTAGCGCGATTTAAAGGCTTTTGTTTATTTGTTTTTATGTAAGAAACCTCTTTCTCTTTCATGCCTTGGATTTACAGGAGACCATTGACTTTTTTATTTAGACTGCGCTATTTAGCCCTCCTGGTCCAATGACCAGCACAACCTGAAAATAGTTCAAAAACAAAACAAAGGGACAATATCCCAAATGCAATAAGTAGGAGTAACAATGAGATTAAATAGATTCACCCGGGCAGTTCCACCCCCTCCTCCCCCCGCTCTTCATGATCCCGTCTATCCACCACAGTTACCCACCAAAAAACTCCAGAGGAGCAGCCGCATGTCACTCAGGAGACCCATGGTGCAGGGAACGGGAGTGGCATCTACTCCCACAGGGGAGTATGATACCATCCCGATCGCGTCCACGGTTACCCCAGTAACTAAGCAGATGCCTCCAAGCGGCATCACGTCGGGAGACTGTAAAGGAGAAGGGGACCCAGCGAGCGGGAGGAACAGACCGAAGGGCAAGGTGGCAGGAGAGCGTTCAAGGATACAAAGTATGAAGAAAAAATGGCATGATGGCATGATACACAGCAAGTGTAATATCCTTCAATAAAGAGGACTAGAGTGGAGGATACGGGTGTAATGGCAAAAAGGGGGCAAGATGTCCAGCATGCTAATATCATGATAAGAGACAGTACTAAGAGATGAATAACACCTCACTATAAATAACCAATAAAGGGTATATTGCCTATCCTAGGGCCAAAAGAGGGCAATGTAGATATAACAAATAAAGCAAATAAACAAACTCAAAACATCATAACTGCATTCCTGAAAAAAAAGCAGGTTAAATAAAACAGGAAAAATTTAACTCCTCATTGAGTCCATCTGGTGTCATGGCCCTGAAGAGATAGGTCAATCTAGCTTCTTTCTGCAAAAGCAGAATGTCTCTATCACCCCCTCTTCTGAGGGGGGTATTTGTGCCACTGGCATACACGTGAAGTCTTTAAATAGAGTGTTTATATTCAACAAAGTGTCTGGCAACGGGCTGGATCCAGACCTAGTTAAGTGCCTGAACTTAGTTACTCCTGGGCTAAACCATGTTGATTGCAGGGGAGTCATATTTCATCTGTTGCAAACAGTATTAGAGTTGAGAGGTGATGTTTCCTATCCCAAGTCTAAATATCAGTGTGATAGTAACGCTGGTCAGTAACTGAGTGCAGTAAGCAATTCAAAGATATATCCCTGCATGCAAAGAATACTATTAACTTGACTCCCTCTGAAATCAACATGGTTTAGCCCAGGAGAAACTAAGTTCAAGCACTTAACTAAGTCGGGATCCAGCCCAATGTTGTGAAAGGCCTTCTTGATTGAAGATCAGTGCATAGAGATCCTTTCTTTTAACATCCTTGTCGTTTTGCCAACTTACATTTTTGGACAAGGACACAAGATGACATACACCACATAGCGGCTGTCACATGAGAGCCTGTGTTTAATACTAAATTTGAGGTCCATTGAGGGGTGTTGGAAGGTCTCACCAGTAATTAAGAACCTGCAATTAACACAGCACGAGCAGCGAAATACCCAATGCTTGAGTGAAAGCCACCCAGTGGTGCTCCTCTGAATTAGATCATTCACTAATTGATCCTTCAGGGTGGAGCTACGTTTGTAGCTAATCAATGGAGGATGTGCAGTAGCAGAACCAATTTTAGGATCAGTGGCTTAAACGTGCCAGTGTTGGTTAATAGCCCGGCGAATGTCACCAGAGATAGTTGAAAACGTGGTACAGAACACCATCTGTTCGGCTTGAATAAGTTTATCAGAATCCTGTAAAATCCATTTTGAGGCCCAGACAGCGGTCCTCGGTGGCTCGGATTTCTTTCATCCCATATCCTCTATCGAGGAAGCGTTGGCCCATGTCATTCAAAGCTTTAGGCAAATTGGTGAGGTCTGAGGTGATACATGTCACCTTGGGATGACACCACCATGTCTGGGATGACATTAGCATGCTAGACATCTTGCCCCCTTTTTGCCATTATACCCATATTCTCCACTCTAGTCCTGTTTATTGAAGGATATTACACTTGCTGTGTATCATGCCATTTTTTGTTCATACTTTGTATCCTTGAACGCTCTTCTGCCACCTTGCCCTTCAGTCTCTTCTTCCCGCTGGGTCCCCTGTCCTTTACAGTCTCCCGACGTGATGCCGCTCGGAGGTATCTGCTTAGTTACCGGGGTAACCATTGGACGCGATCGGGATGGTATCATACTCCCCTGTGGGTGGAGCTAGATGCCACTCCCGTTCCCTGCACCACGGGTCTCCTGAGTGACATGCGGTTTCCTGCGGGTGACTACGGTGGATAGATGGGATCATGCAGAGCTGGGGGTGGAACTGCCCGGGTGAGTTTATTTATGGCGGTTCTCATTGTTACTCTGGTTTCGTATGCTGCTGCTGGCTGTGTTAGCGCTCCCCTGAGGATGGCACGTGTTAACACCGAAACAGCTGTTGGGACTTCAGATGTATGGTACTGTGCTTGATCTATTCCTGCGTTACAGTGTCAGTCTGCCTGGACTTCAAAAGCATAGCTTTGCAGACCACTTGGAACTTTTGTATTGGCATTATTTCACTTTTTCCAGGACCACTTATATGATGGACAGCACCTACTTCTGCATGAACACTGTCCCCCCTGCAGCCTATTGTGGATATCTTTTTCATTAGTTTGTTTTAACTTTTGTTGTGATACTTTTCACCTGAGGTGTTATATGTTTGGACTTTGGAACTTGGTATTAAACACCTACTTATTGCATTTGGGATCTTGTCCCTTTGTTTTGTTTTTGAACTATTTTCAGATTGTGCTGGCCATTGGGGTTAGCCTTAACCCCTTTTGTATCTATATTATCCTTTGTCCTGGCACCCTTATCATTATTTGTTTTTCATGTCTTGTGTGTGCGGCCCTACCATCCTTGGGTGGTTTAGTTACTATATATATATATATATATATATATATATATATATATACAAAAAATAGGGCTGTATCATTTATAATATAGACAACAAATGGTGCTGTAACCTTTAAACTTCACAATCAATTAGTTGAGGAGGTCCGAATACAAATCCAAACACAGTGACTCAGTTCTCCAAATATAAAACACCAGATTCTTCTTAAAATCGCGGCCTCCCCTGTTATCAGTCACCGGTCCTTAGTTCCGGATCGAAAAGGCACTAAGGTCAAAACAAAAGAAACAGCGGGCGCTTCATGGTGTAAAATCATTTTATTATTAAAACCAATCCCCGGTGTTATTAGGGAGCATACCAGAAAAAGTCTTTATTTAAATCATGACCTCAGCGATATGAGGCATAAGTGCTGCTCACTGAGCTACCAGGCTAATATATGAAAAGCTACCAGCCACTTAACAAGACTTCTCTGTTTTGGTGATCCTAGCTCTAATTCTGTCAGAGTTCCAACTTTTGGTTATGAAATCTCTGGTGTGCAATTCCTGGACAGCAGCTGTAAACAGGAGATCTACTTCTATGTGCAATACTATTTAATAGCATTACATATAGGAAGAGATAATAAAATTAGATAGATACATTTAATTTACAGCTGCTATCCAGGAGCTACAGCAGCTGATCAGGGATCTCTAAGAGCATGAGGCTGTCCCTGCACCTTCTGGGCTGACTCTCAGCCCTTGGAAAAAATAAATACAGGCAGCACATGGGCAGCCTCCAGGGGCCTCAGTCATCCTTTGGTATGGAGGAGCTCCGCCTGGGCTGGACACCGCGATGACAGCACTAGGTAATTAAATAACTGTGTGACAGACAGCAGGTTTGTGTGTGTGTGTGTGTGTGTGTGTGTTTGAGTGTGACAATAGTTATGTGTATTTGTGTGTGTCACAACAATTATGTATATTTGTGAGAGTGTGACAATAGCTATGTGTACAGTATTTGTATGTATGTCACAATAGTTATGTGTATTTTTGTGTGTGTGACAACAGTTATGTGTAATTGTGTGTTTGACAATAGGTTTGTGTGTTTGTGAGACTACAATTATGTGTATTTGCAGGAGTGAGTGTGTGACAATATAATATAATATATGTGTATTTGTGTGTGACAACAGTTATGTGTATTTATTGGAGTGTGTGTGTATGTGTGTGTGTGTGCTAAACTTGCTGCATTACATGAATTGTATTATAAAGCGCACAGTGTGAGTTGTAGTGTGGTACGTGCTGCTATACCCAGCTGGTATCCCAAAAAGTACTAGTGTACCGTAACAGTAGTAGAAAAAAGGGGTAGGGAGTGCTCGGTACTGCTGCATTACATGTCAGTCACTGGTGGGCTCTCTGCACACTCTATAGATAATGGGTAAACTTGCTGCATTACATGTCAGTCACCGGTGGGTTCTCTGCATACTGTATAGATCATGGGTAAACTTGCTGCATTACATGTCAGTCACTGGTGTTAAATATTAAACTGTTTAATAAATTGTATAGGTCTTATCTACTTATCTACTTGTCTTATACTCATGCGTAGGCAGTTAAAAAAAAATCTTAAGCAGGGTACACACTGGGACTTTTAATCTTTCCAATCACACAATCAAAATACTGTTTCACCAGATTATATTTTATTAGTGTGTACTGTTCTAAGACTTTCTAATAAACATAGTATATATTTGCAAAAAGCAAAGAATATTTTTCATCTCTGGCATATTAGGAGCTCCAAAAGATCAAATCAAAGATAACAGACCATTTAAAAAGATTTTTGAGCATCTCTGGACAGTACACACTAGTAATATATCTGGTGAAACAGTCTTTTGATTGTGTGATTAAAACGATAATCTTTCAACAAAGCTCCAGTGTGTACCCAACCTTGTACACACACACACACACACACACACACACTTAATGTATACAAATCAGTTTTATTGAACTGTTAGTAATGACTAATCAGTAAACTATTATTATTTGTGAGATAGCACTTAAAAATAAAATATAATGTATAACATTTTTATAATCGGATGGCACGTTTCTTTCTTTTTATGCATTCGCTTTTAATGTGCTTTATTGTGCACTTTTGTTTGCTTGGAGGTTCTGGTTCTTCTGGTTCCATATTTTCTTTATTTTCTTCCTCCTCTGTAGAAGAATCAATGGCCACTGATATAGGACTATATGCAGAATCCTGGACATATAACATATAGATCCGGAGTTCTGCAGGTGTTACTACTGCGAATGCGCAGTAAATTTTTAACGTAATCTACGTATCTTTTCCTTACATAGATTGCGTATATGCGGTCTTAAAGAATTACAACATGCATTTAGTTGATTCTAAGATTACGTAAAAAATGTACTGTGCACGCGCAGTAGTAACACCCGCAAAACTCCGGATTTATATGTTATACGCCCCGGGAGTCTGCATACGGTCCATAGTGTCTAATTCTGAAATATCAGCAATATGCTCAATAGGTGACCTTGTACATCTCTCCTCCATTATAATTTCCCAGTTATCTTCCTACTCTTCACTTTTCTCCAACTCCTCAAAATCCAGAGATATTATAATATCATAGAGTGTGTCCAGCTTCTCCTTTTAAAGTTTGGAAAATAAAATTGTTTCCCATATTTGCTTTAGCAAACCGATAACTTCTTGCTGCTTGTTCTCTCCTTTGCTCTCTCCTAAGAACAAATGGCAGCAAGAAGTGAGTGTTCAAAGCGTAAGTAACATGGGGCTGGATCCAGACTTAAGTAAGTGCTTGAAATGAGTTACTCCTGGGCTAAACCATGTTGATTGCAGGGGAGTCATATTTCATCTGTTGCAAACAGTATTAGAGTTGAGAGGTGATGTTTTCTTTTTTCCCGGGTTGAAATCCCGGGTCTTTTGACCCGGGTTTACCGGAAGTGACCCTTTCACATCACCACCAAATACCCGGGATTTTCGTCAAAAACCCGGGTCTCTGCAAAATCCCGGGTATTTCGTGGTGATGTGAAAGGGTCACTTCCGGTAGACCCGGGTCAAAAGACCCGGGATTTCAACCCGGGAAAAAAGAAGGGTTTTTCCCAGGTCCAACCCGGGAAGGGAGGCAATGTGAAAGGACCAGGGTTATTTTCAACCCGGGTTTTTCACAACGCTAGCCTATTGGATGAAAAAACAGGCAACTTATGATGACCTCATCATAAGGTGGCCAGCGGCAGACTTCCATAGCGGACTTGTCGTTAGAGCAGCATGGTAGAAGAGAAGGCCAGGTAAGGTATATGTGTATATGTGAAAGTGAATAGCTTGAACATAAATTGATAGAATTTGATAATATGCTCCATAAATAGAATCAGATAGGGGTATAAACAATATGTTATCACGTTGTTCATGATTGTTTGTATCTGGCAACACTGTATATATATATATATATATATATATATATATATACATATAAATATATATATATATATATATATATATTTTTACAGGCCAGGTATATGTGTATATGTGAAAGTGAATAGCTTGAACATAAATTGATAGAATTTGATAATATGCTCCATAAATAGAATCAGATAGGGGTATAAACAATATGTTATCACGTTGTTCATGATTGTTTGTATCTGGCATGGCAAC
>WWET01000401.1:545701-557186 GCA_011038615.1 Limnodynastes dumerilii
CAGCCGGCGTAAGGAAGGGGCTATACGCCCGCACAGGGGGAGTGCCAAGGTAAGTGAACGCCGATACGCTGTGCTTTAGTAAGCACAGCGCATCGGCGTACCTCTGGATCAGGCCCAATGTCCGAGTGCTTCATTAACCGCCTCCACCTCCCCTTTAAGCGGCCAAACGCGTTATCAACAATCATCCTTGCAGAGCTAAGGGTGTGGGTAAAGCGCACTTGCTCCACAGAAAGACGGTGATGCTGTGTGTAACCTTTCATCAGCCAGTGATGCAAAGGGTAGGCCGCATCCCTTATGATGTGCACAGGGATCTCCACGTCATTGACCATCTTTGACTTCTGCATAGGAAATAAAAGATTAAGATTTAGCCAAATATATATTACCATATAAATGTTCAAAATGTGAAAATGTCCAAAAAATTGCATTTACCTCAGGTTGTAAATGTCAGAATTGGCCAACACTCTGGCATCATGAGACCATCCAGGCCATCCAACAAACACATCTGTGAAGCTGAAAATATGACACATTTAGCATTCTGTAATAGCGCACATAATTTACATACACATAGCAAATCATATCCTGTACCTGCTTAAAACACTTCAACCATATCCCCCTCTCTTCTACTATATCAATACTCCCGTGTACATTCTTACCAATAGTTGTGGTCCACAACAGCCTGTAGTACAATAGAATGCCAGCCTTTTCGGTTGTGGTAATCCACTGCATTTTGAAAAGGGGCCAAGATGGGGATGTGTGTTCCATCTATGGCACCAGTACACTGCGGATAGCCACGTTTGAGAAAGCCGGCTACTGTGTCATCAAGGCGCTGTCCTTAAGGTAAGGAGATGAACCGTTTATACAGTACTTGCAGTAGAGCCTCCGTCACCTCTCGCACCAGATTGCAGATGGTGGAAATCCCAACACCGAACATACAAGACATCGTGCGATATTCACCAGGGGTTGCATACCACCATAAAACTATGGCTAGCCTCCTCCATGGTGGAATTGGGATCGGGAATGGTGTGGTCTTTCTAGTCAGCACTGGGGAGATTTGATCAAGCAAATACTGAAAGGTCCCACGAGACATCCGAAAGTGCGCAATCCACTGATCCTTCTCATAGGCTTCCACTGTCTCCCAGAAAGATTCAGCGTGATTGTGCTTTCGGGACCACATGCTCCGGTTACTGATGGTGGTGTACCTGAGAACAGACATCTAATTGACCTTAATGAATGCCCTTCTCCATCGCATATACTGATGCCGTGTATTCCACAACTCCATCATGAATTGCACACGCTTTGTCACCATGACAGCATGTACCATCTGATACAATTTACCAACTGTTCAAGAGTGTCATTTGCTGTCTGAACAAAACACGTCTAAGCACTACACTTCAGCCAGACTTCAGCCATGCAGATGTGAACTATCATGGGCATCATGGTGGGTCACCTAGTTGGTGCGACGGTGGAGTCCATGCGGCCCCCCATCATAGCGGGGGAGGGACTCTCATAGGGATTGGGAGTACAGGGGGGTTTCGCACTCGCATTATTCATACGGAACGGACGAGTACTATTTTCCCTGCAACATGAAACCCCATTCCACCAGCAAGTACCCTAGGGACCATTATGGGCCCAGCTGCTCGCACGATTGGCCATACTGGCAGGCCCCTCAGCCATGCTATTGCCTGTCATCACTCCGCATCTCGGGAGCAAAGTACCGCAAGCCAAGGTAGTCACGCATGCCCAGTAAATTCCGCCTGATCCAGCACATGTTATTTCCACCAGGGGCCTCTGTTAATGGCGCCATTCCGGAGACATGTGCCCTGGTAGTTTACCAGTCTTTTGAATCCACTCTGGCAATGGTTCAGATGACTGGCCCCGGTGCATTGATGGCCAAGGTTGATGCGGAGTTGGCATTTTGCCTCCTTCTGCTTCAACCTTCATTTTTCCGATTTATGGGAATCCATTTAGAGGGCTTGTTTTATATAGACAAGTGCCTGCCCATGGGCTGCTCAGTGTCCATTTTTCGAGGCATTCAGCAGCTTCCTCCATTGGTGCATCGCGATTGGTGCGGGTGCGGACGGGGTGGCCCACTATCTGGATGATTTCCTGGTGGTGGGTTTGGCGAGCTCGGACTCTTGCCAATCTTTGCTTGATTACACACAGGCTTTATTTAAATCATTGGGAGTGCCTGTGGCACATGAGAAAACAGAAGGCCCCTTAACTAAATTATCTTATCTGGGCATTGAAATTGATTCTGTGGCGGGCCTCTGTCATCTCTCGGTAGATAAGGTCTCCCACCTGCATAATTTAATCAAGGCAGCTTTAGGCCGCCTTGGCAAGTTGGTCAGCATTCCTTAACAAACATGGTGGGGCAGTCAGTAACCTGCAGGATTGCCGCTATGAATTCATGCTGCAGGAATACAATCAAAGGAGGTTGCAAGCTTTTATGTCCTCTACTCTAGCGGGAATTGCCTTTTGTAGTAAATTACATAGGGGTAAAGATTTTACTAAGGGATTCCTTATTTCTAAAGCTCTAAAGAGTTGGGCAAAGTCTAGGCGTTTTTCGTATTAGCGAGCTGGTAGCGGCATCTAAATCTTCAACAACCACAGGTCTGTTAGCCAAGAACGTGGTCATTCACACGGAGAGCATCCAATTTAGGATTCATAGGGGCAAAACTGACCAGACCGCTAGAGGGCGATGGTTGCAATTGCGCAGGCATCCTGATATCAACGTCCAGTTAATTGGGGATGTCGTTACGCGGCTTCTAGGCCTGAGGCTGGTTTAGTGTGGTTTGTGCATAGGAATGGTATTCCACTGTCCCGCTAACAGTTTACAGTTGTTTTTCAGAGAACGCTGTCGCAACTGGGACTGAAACCAGCTGACTACGGGACACACTCATTCCACATTGGGGAGGCTTCGTCAGCAGCAGCGCAAGGACTTCTGGTGGAGGACATAAAAAAATTAGGACGTTGGCAATCTAAGGCATTTAAAACTTACCCCTGGCCTCTTGCTGATGATGGACAATAATAACCCATGCGGGTCTGAGGGATTACCCTGGAGGATGGATCAATACAAACATATGTTTGCACATTCAGTACTGTTTTAGCGTAGAACATTTGTTACATTTAATAGGCAGTTGTTCCTTGTTCACCTTCCCTCCCTCCCTTTCCCCCACCTTTATCTACCTTGCCAACGACCAGATATGGTTCCCGGTAGCTGGCCAGCTGCACCAGTTGCAGGTGCGTGAAGGGCTTTTTCCTCTCTGCGCCTGTGGCGTCATGAAGTTTCCCCATAGTCGCATATAGAAAAGGCCCAGGTGATGTCCTGAGGTTTTCACCTTCACCGGGTTCGTTGGTAATCCTTGCTGTCTTAGCTAGGCTGAGTTTTAAATTGTAAATCTTAATCGCTCAGGGTCTCCTTCAATTTTCTTCTTTACAACTGGGACGCCACAGCACAAGGTAGTATGGATGGTGAGACATTCATTTATGTTTTGGGCTGGGTACCATGTTACTTTGGGAAGGCGCGGTCACCGGAAGGATGGGTCATTCTCTGGAAGGTTGCTAGAGGCATGATATGGCCTATGGTCCTCGAGAGGTTAGCTAGGAACATGCTCAGAGAGCGACATCTGGACATGGTAGTCTTACACGTTGATGGAAATGACATTGGCCGCGTGCCCTCCGTTGAGTTTACGTGTGCAATTAAGGAAGACCTAGAATTAATGTTTAGTTGGTGGCCTCATGTAACTTGGTTTGGTCTGATGTTATACCCCGGCATACGTGGAGATACTCATCAGATGGGAGAGCAATGGATGGCGTTAAGAGGAAGTTGAATAGGACCATTAATGTTTGTATACTGAGACTGGGAGGTAGAGTGTTCATCCATATGGTTTTTAGACATGATGGGCCGTATGTAAGACCGCGTATACGCAATCTATGTTGCAACAAGTAACGTATTTGTCGCTACAAAATTACTGTGCATGTGCAGTAGCTCATATCGGAAAACTCCGGCCGCATGTGCAATGCGGCCTATGCTCTGCATACGGCCCGATAAGGTTAGTCTTTATCATAACGATGGGGTGCATCTTTCGGATGAGGGTATGTCTGTGTTTCTGGAGGACCTTTTTTCAGTTTTTACATTATAGTTCAGGTTATTAGTAAAAGTTGAGGTTGTTTTGTTTGGAGTCGTTAGGCTGGTTTGGTTCCTTAGTAGGATAACACACGCATCACACGTGGGAAGTTTAGTATATCGGTCACTGGTATGTTCTCTATTTTGTATATCGGTCACTGGTATGTTCTCTGTTTTGTATATCGGTCACTGGCATGTTCTCTATTTTGTATATCGGTCATTGGTATGTTCTCTATTTTGTATATCGGTCACTAGTATGTTTTCTGTTTTGAATATAGGTCACCGATATGTTCTCTACTTTGTGTAATGGTCACCGGTATGCTCTCTGTATTGTATATAGGACACTGGTATGTTCTCTATTTTGTATATCAGTCACCGGTTTGTTCTCTTTTTTGTATATTGGTCACTGGTATGTTCTCTATTTTGTATATAGGTCACTGGTATGTTCTCTATTTTGTATATCGGTCACCGGTATGTTCTCTATTTTGTAGACAACGCTGGAAGTCATGCACTTATCAGGCACTTGATAGGCATGTTGAAAAAATTATATCAGGAATTATTCTGAGCACAGAGTCTGTGATTTTGTCCTGAAGAAAGAGGTTCGTCCTCTGAAACGTCGGTGTGCTAAAAATAAATCCTGTTATAATTTTTTCAACATTACTGCCTGATGAGTGCATGACTTCCAGCGTTGTCTACAAAATAGAGAACATACCGGTGACCTGATTGCACCTCATCAAGTTTGCCATATTTTGAATGTGGAGTGCCGTTTTCCTGCATTTGTTCTCTATTTTGTATATAGGACACTGGTATTTTCTCTATTTTGTAAATCGGTCACCGGTATGTTCTCTATTTTGTATATCGGTCACCGGTATGTTCTCTATTGTGTATATCGGTCACCGGTATGTTCTCTATTTTGTATATCGGTCACCGGTATGTTCTCTATTTTGTATATCGGTCACCGGTATGTTCTCTATTGTGTATATCGGTCACCAGTATGTTCTCTATTTTGTATATAGGACACTGGTATTTTCTCTATTTTGTATATCGGTCACTGGTATGTTCTCTATTTTGTATATCGGTCACCGGTATGCTCTCTATTTTGTATATCGGTCACTGGTATCTTCTCTATTTTGTATATCGGTCACTGGTATGTTTTCTATTTTATATATTGGTTAACAGTATGTTCTCTATTTTGTATATTGGTCACTGGTATGTTCCCTATTTTGTATATAGGACACTGGTATTTTCTCTATTTTGTATATCGGTCACTGGTATGTTCTTTATTTTGTATATCGGTCACTGGTATGTTCTCTATTTTGTATATTGGTCACCGGTATGTTCTCTATTTTGTATATCGGTCACTGGTATTTTCTCTATTTTGTATATCGGTCACTGGTATGTTCTCTATTGTGTATATTGGTCACCGGTATGTTCTCTATTTTGTATATAGGACACTGGTATTTTCTCTATTTTGGATATCGGTCACTGGTATGTTCTCTATTTTGTATATCGGTCACTGGTATGTTCTCTATTTTGTATATCGGTCATCGGTATGTTCTCTATTTTGTATATAGGTCACCGGTATGTTCTCTATTGTGTATATCGGTCACCGGTATGTTCTCTATTTTGTACATCAGTCACTGGTATGTTCTCTATTTTGTATATCAGTCACTGGTATGTTCTCTGTATTGTATATATGACACTGACATGCTCTCCGTATTATATATGGGTCACTGGCATGTTCTCTATATTTTATATAGGTCACTGCTATGACCAGATTCAGACCTCTAACAATCTAGTCAGCCTCCAAAATAGATGCTGTGGCGCAACACCCCATCTCAGCTGCTGCTCCCAGACATATACACACAAAATGGAATTTGCTCAATAAATTTATAAGTTAATGCAAACAGGTGCATGAAAGGCAGGTGTAATTTGCTAGCAACAGAAACACAGGGAAGAACATACCCCAGCAACACTGCCATTATCCAGTAACAGACTATACCATTCTATCTGTAAAATAAAATGCAGAAATGTCCATTACGCATATTTGCAAATATAGTGCAGGCCTTGATGGTGGCTAGTGGCTTATCATATATTTCAGAAACATAATACAGTCGCCGATGCTGCATTCTGTGCAGAATTCAACCACACCAGAGACATGCATGGTGGGTGTGATTAGACATGTATATCATACTGTAAGGGCTGGATTTATCCCTTATGAACAATTCAGTATTCAATACATGCAGAGTTGTATGTGGAATTCTTAAGGTAGGGTCCAAGGACAAATCAATCATCCAAAGGGGGATGGAATGCCCCGTTCTACTGCGTGATCACAAATTCTGTATGTCAGCCTCTGTTGCGGAGACTACATATGGAATTTGCTTTTAAATTTGGATCAGACCCATAAATAGAATAACTATGAATCAACTGTATTTTTTTTTATAAAGCAGCATACTTCCCTTGGTTTAGACTTAAGTCTGGATTGGATTAAAATGCAGAAATATGCTCTTACAGTAAATGGGCTAAATGACTTGTCAGATGTGTTCACCTTGGTCGGTCTCTTTGCTTTCTGCATTTACACAAGCTTTAGGCCAGTGCAAGAGATATGCAGGAAACAAACAATAACATGATTGCTGATCCACATGCAGATTCTAAATAAACACCAATACAATATAGTTAGGCCTTTTGTAAAAGTTATCAGCACTTCTCAGGTCTCAGCACTTACATTTTATCACTTACACGTTAAACAGAAAAAGTGTGTATCCAGACTGACTGCTTTGGATATATAAAAGTCTTGGTTAAGGGGGCCCCATCTGCACCATTCAGTCACTGGCAGCAGGCACATGCTGATGTGATTATCAGTTGGCTACAATTTCTCTCCTTTCAGGTCAAACTATAACAAGATTTTAATTTGATCAAACAGTGGGTTTTGTGACCTCAATATATTGCCTGATTTATGACTGTGTGGGTATGATGTCCTAAATGGTATTATTTGGGGGGACAGGGGGATTTGAATTTTATTCTATGCACCATAAGAAAAAGTGCTGGATGAGCAATTGCAACAGCAAAAGAAATGCAAATGAGATGGCTCCTGGTTAAAAAATATATATAGATTTATTGATAACACAATATAATGACAATAAAATACAATGAGAATGGGTCCCGGGACAAGAGCAACACTATCTACCTATTTATTGGAGATAACTACTGGACTATGCCATATAAAAGGAAATAAATGGATTCAAGTGTCTTTGTAGACGACTGGTCCAATAGAAGATATAATCAACCTTCACAACAGCACTTGGACATATAATTAAAGTGTATTGACACTCAATAGACGTTTGGTATAGCCAATATATGAGGCAGCAAGCTTTGATAAGATTCTATACCAATATCACTAATTCAGCCACAATGATAACAAGCGCCTCAGTGCCTCAAAAAACAAGATATTCCGTCCGGACTAGGATAGCTTGTAATGCTGTCTGTGGAACAGTTGAGCAGATAACAAGTTGGTCTCACCACAGAACTAATTGTATAAACTGAGTGCGCAAGTAGGTAAGTGCATCAAACCTAATCCGTCGATGTGATAGCAAGCATGCAGCTTGGTAGGGAAACAGCTGTTCCACGATATTAGGTTGAGACCACAATCCACGTCTGCTGATTAGTGACACAGGTTCACTCCAGAAGATCTTATACCTTTCGTGGTGGGTATTTGTGAATCATTGCCTCCATGTTCTGTGCACCATGTAAATTTAGTAATTGACAATCCACACTGTACAGAATTGTCTTTTATTTATTGTTTAAGGCACCCATAGCCTTTGAAGTTTCTTGTCAATCAGGTCACTGCATGTTTGGATTAAAAAGAATTGCTGCCTAACCCTAACCTTGACAATAAGTATAATACTCACCTGTCCATGTCGCGCGGAGTCCAGAAGTGTAGATCAGGCATCACTGTCAAGTGAAGAATCGTCAAACGTGTGTCACTGTTGATCTGGCGTCCGGCAGTGTCGAGCTGTCCTTGTTGACTAAGGACCAGATCCAGAATTTGAAAATAAGAGAATAAAATATTCAAAAGCAAGAAACTTTTATTGTGCTACTCACAATCATGTATATATATATTTATTGTCACTAGGATTACATTATCACCTCCTGGGGTAATCTTTTGCACGTTTTACATAGTGCAGCCAGGAAAATAGCACCTGTGGCAGTATTCCCAGTTCAAACAACAGTGACATTTATTTGATCGGTAACAAAACAAAAAGAAACATAAAATAAACCCTTTTCTGTCTGCCCACTATCAAATATAGGAGATATAGGACCGAATCCAGACTTACGAAAGGGGGGCATTATCTAAATGCTAGCATCTCAAAAAAACATCCTCCTTTTGCTAAAGCGCATGTGCAAGCATTACATTCTTGGTCCAGAGTTTTACTCTGGGATCATTTTTCGACATTGGAACAGGATTGGTCGGGGAGTAGAAAGCAATTCTGCTATGTGTAATTGGTGGCAGTATGGTGATAGTACAGTGAGTGTGTCCTAAGCCTTACCTAACCCTCACATAAGACTGAATACACTGGTGATCCAACATCAGATCACCACTGCTGCTGCTTCTGAAGCTCCAGTAGTCTGAGTTTGGTCCACAATCCATAGCTACAGTGGTGGAACCTTGTGTCCTACTCTACTGACCAAATATTACAGCATCACTCAGTAGGCAAAACAGACCAGCTGCTTAGCCTCATAGCCATAAAAGCCGAATCAGCCATAACTCAGGCTGGAGACCATAGAGACCCAGACTGTGTCTTGCGGATGGAGATCTTCATACTTTCTACTTTACCTTCTATTCATAACCCCAGGAACCTGTGATGGCTTTTCAGAACAAACAAACACTCTTGCACAGTTTTCCTGTGAGTGACATCAATCTACCTCCATTATAGTACTGAATCTGCAACTAACAGTATGTGGTGATATACTGTGTATATATTGCTTAATGGAACACATCCTGAAAGGCTCCCATATTTTGGGCACCTTTGAAAGTCTGTTTAGATTTTTTTTTTATCGGTGTAAGAAGCCTTAATCAGACATAAATATCCGCAAATCTATTTGTTGTCTATAAATTTTATTGCTTTTTATATATTTCAAATATTAAAAATTTTTACCTTAGAAACAGACCTACTCTGTACACAGATCACACTCTGACCTGACACTGTGCCAGTATGAGCACTGATGCCCAGTACATTACTGATACCAAACACCCCTCAGGTCACCAGGAGGAGGGAAATATGAATGCACACAGAGGAATCTATGTGAGAGTCTCTTTTTCATGTGATTTTCAGTAATACTGATTATTTCTTCAATGCTGTACAAATTTTTTCAGAATGACATGTAATCCTGTAATATCTATTTGCAAAATCTAAAATCCGTTTTTAGTTTTTTTTTTGTAAATATACCCTTGCAAATGGATGTGGCATATTCATATCTAGTAACACATGTGGTAGTGCTTAAGTTGGTCCCCCATCATCATTTGATAAAGAATGCACAACATAATATTCATAACATATTTCACTCAGCTGCTGGTGTTCCAAGTTAGCTCATCAATCATGATAATGAAAAAAATCTTAGGAAAAATATGACAGTTTAGTGACGTATTGCAAGAAGATTGAGATGTTTTTGATATATTTCAGCTGAGTGAATTATGTTGTACAGTAACAAGAGTCTGCCCTAAAAAGAAGTTATATTAGTGATCAGTGCCATTTTATTGTTGGTAGCTTTTGGGAATAGTAAGATGGCAAGTGGCCATATTTTCTAAGACACACAGAAACATAAATTGATATAAAATTCATCACACAATGAAAATGATGTCTCACAAGCAATGTAAGATGACCTTTTGGGGACTCTCTTTTTCTTCATAACTGTCAACAGTCATGTATGGAGGTGTTATATGTGGGCTTCCTTTGTTCTCTTCAAACACCTTCCACGGTATAAAATCATCCTGATTGGCTGTTGCCACACATAATATAAATATTTATACAGCTCTGCACAATATGATGGTGCTATATGATTAAAAGGTCATTAATATGCCAATGCATAAAGATTCATGAAACCATGATAACCATAATGTAGAAATGTTTGAGTATGTGATAACCAAATGAACATGAAATGCAATAGATTTACTGTATCTCAAAACAGCATGCTGTCTTGCTATGATAAATTCTTCCTCATACCAGGTATGCTTTGGTATAGTACATGGAAAGAATGTGTGTTGTTGAAACCGAATCAAAACATCGGTATTAGAATTTAATATAAAAATTAATCTTTGCAAAGGTTTATGAACAAAGGACCTCGGAAAAGTGCGGGAAAATATGAACGCGGATTTACGGAATCATGCACACGCATTAGAGTGCACATGAGTACTTTCACAGGCTTTTCTTTCATGCGATATTACTCTTTAATAAACACACTGACATTCATATTTTCATATAGGACTTGTTCATGTTTAATGTATAAATGTGTTCCTATTTACTAAAAATGTATTTTAAATTCCAGATGGTTTAAACAGCAAATTGTCGCCGATCGATGTATGAATGTTATACCATATGTTATATCATATTTAGATTTGTAGTGTAGAAAACAATGCTGTATTAGTGATGCTATTTTCCGCTGAAAGATCGCATAAAGCAATCGCAAGTTATAGGTATTAATAAAGTATGATATGAAATGTTTAGTCAGATAACCCTGCTAGATAGGCTTGGAAACCCTGTTCAATTATGCTGATTAACCTCTGGAGTGGAAACAAAAAATACCCCAAGACCAATGATGAGCCAGGAATCCAGGATGACCATGAGGATTCTCCATTCATTACCTCTTTGATCGTAACTGTTAAAAGTTAACGATGCCCAGGCTCTGAGGGCCAGAAAGGCTTTTGTACTGAAGTCTTGCCAGTGACTAGCCTGCGCTGCTGTCTTAGGGGACCGGCACTTCTGGATTAACCCTTTTCTTTCCGCTTTAAATATACTTTTGTGAGTTGGACCGCATCATCGACTGGTTTGGTATTTTCAGGTATACCCGTATTTCCCTATGTATAAGACGCTCCCTTTGTATAAGATGCACCCCGTTTTTGGAGCATAATTTGAAAAAAAAAATAATGTTATGTTTTTTTTAAATATTATTTTTAGCCTTACTTAAAAATTGGGTGCATCTTATACAGGGGATCAAGGGATGCAACATTGAACTTACCTTTGCTGTCCCTCCAGTGGTCCCTCCGGCGGTGTCAGGCTCTCTCCCATGCAGCTGTGACTCAGACTGTCTCCCTCGCGGTGCGGCTGTATAATGACGTTGAGGTGACCTAAGGTCACGCAACGG
>WWET01000401.1:567415-585174 GCA_011038615.1 Limnodynastes dumerilii
TCAAGAAGTATTGTCAGGAATTCCCAGTGTGCCAGAAGACAGCCCCTCGAATTTAGGACTCCACTGGTACCCCTTCCTATCATTTCCATGCCTTTTGATTGAATTGGTATGGATCTGATAGAGCCAGTGGAGAAATCTGCTCGAGAGCACCAATACATACTAGTGGTAGTGGACTATGCCACCAGATACCCGGAGGCTATACCCCTATGTAATATGAAATCTGGCACTATTGCCAGAGAGATACTACTTCTATATGCTTGTCTAGGAATACCAAAGGAGGTCCTAACCGACCAAGGTACCCTGTTTGTTTCTAAACTGATGAAAGATTTATGCCAGTTGTTAAAGATAGACAGAATTACCACTTCGGTGTACCACCCACAAACAGATGGTGTGGTAGAAAGGTTTAACCAAATCCTTAAACAAATGATGAAGAGTGCAGTGTCTCAAGAAAAGCGAGACTGGGATTTGCTTCTACCCTATTTGATGTTCGTGGTCAGAGAGGTACCCCAATCTTCTACAGGGTTTAGTCCCTTTGAACTCCTCTATGGGAGGCAACCCAGAGGGATTCTGGATTTATTGAAGGAAGGGTGGGAACAACATCCCTGTCAGGACCCTAATATTGTTCAGTTTGTGTCCCAGTTGTACGGCCGTCTTAGGCAAATTGCGCCACTCCTGAATGAACATATGGAAAGGGCTCAGCAATGTCAGAAACAAAGTTATGACGTCACCACAATTAATCAGTCCTTTAAACCGGGAGACAAGGTGTTAGTGCTTGTGCCCCCTTATAGAAAGTAAGATGTATGCTCAATGGCGGGGCCCTTATGAGATCATAGAGGCAGTGGGACCGGTCAATTACAAGGTTCGACAGGTGGGTAGAAGGAAGGAGGTACAAATCTACCATGTGAACCTGTTAAAACCTTGGAAGGAAAGCGCCAGTCAGCCCTCTTTAGTTGCAAAAAGGTTCCAGAATGCCAGGTACCCATTGAAGTCGCACTTAGTCCTGGGCAGAAACAGGAAGCTGTGAATTTGGTAGCGAGGTTCCAAGATGTGTTTTCTGACATTCCGGGAAAGACACAGATTATTCAACATGATATTGTGACTCAACCTGGGGTGGTCATCAAACAAAGGCCATATGGCATACCCGAGGCAAAACGGGCACTGGTAAAGCAAGAGGTAGAAGAGATGCTTCAACTAGGGGTTATAGAGGAATCAAGAAGTGAGTGGAATAATCCCATTGTCTTAGTACCTAAGCCATCTGGTGCGGTAAGATTCTTTAATGACTTCCGCAAATTAAATCAGGTCTCTCACTTTGATTCTTACCCTATGCCCTGGATTGATGAGTTGGTAGAGAAATTAGCCAAGAGTCAGTATCTTACCACACTTGACTTGACAAAGGGATATTGGAAGATTCCTTTAACGGAAGCTGCTCAGGAAAAAACAGCCTTCTCTACCCCAGAGGGCCTATTTGAGTTCAAAAGGTTACCATTTGGTTTACATGGTGACCCAGCAACCTTTCAGAGAGCTACGAATAAGTTGCTGCGGCTCCAAAAAGAATATGCAATTGCGTATTAAGACGACATTGTCATTTTTAGCTCTGACTAGGAATCCCACCTACCAAAGGTAGAGGCTGTTTTGAAGTCTCTAAGGGAACATGGGTTTACCGCCAACCCTGAGAAATGTGCCATTGGTATGATAGAAGCCAAATATTTAGGGTACATTGTGTACAGGGGACAGGTTAAACCTCAGCCTAGCAAGGTCGAACCACTACCTTCCATTAACCTAACCCTCTCCTTCCATTACCCTAACCTTCCTTTACCTGCAACCTGACCCTAAGACTCCCTTCCCCGCAGCCTAACCCTAAGACTCCCCTCCCCACAGCCTGACCCTAAGACTCTATTCCCCGCAGCATGACCCTAAGACTTTCTTCCTCACAGCCTGACTCTAAGACTCCCCATAAACTCCTAACCCTAAAAATCCCTATAGACTCCAGTGTAATTCTGTTGTGATCGGTGAAATGGGTCTGCAGTTTCCAAATTATTGAATGGGTAAGTATGCCGAAAAATAAATTCATCATACTTATGTATTTATATGTAGAAGCAAAACATTCCTTCTTGTGAACAAATAAAGTTCTAATTAGTTTGTTTCCAATCATATCAAATCCATGTCTAAACATGGAGGGGGGAACTGGCCAGAAAAAAATAGCAGAAAACTAAAAACATTAAATCTCATTTTAATATTTATGAAGTGAACTTGTTTTCATGTTTTTGCGTTGTATTACAGACACTTTTCTGTTATACACTTTCACTTGTGCTGTAAGGATATTGATGGCCTTCAGTTGTGGATTCCTATGCATCTAAGGATCCTGCTATTTATTATTTATTATTATTTATTAACAGGTTTTTATATAGCGCCCACAGATTACGTAGCGCTTTACAATGTTACAATCTTTATAACAATACTGGGGAATAACAGACAGACTGGGTGGGTAAGAGGGCCCTGCTCACAGGCTTATACTCTATAGGACAGTGGGTTTGATACATAAGGGCAAAATTAAACATTAATTGCTAGAATTATATTCAGAAACTAAAAATGTTTCACTATGTAAAGGAAAGATTTGTAATATACAAAACCTAGAATTATATCCAAGAAAACTATAAATATGGCAAAAAATGACTATTTATTAGGCTTTAAATAATTTTTTTAAATACAGAAGTGGGGACCAATATTGGAAGAGTCTGAAACAAGTACATCAAACGCGGGAGGAGATTCATTTTAACTGTGTTTATTCTCCCTATCCATGATATGTACATTGGTTTCCACCTCTCCAGATCTTGCTCAATTGCTCTGAGAAGGGGGGTATAATTGGCTACATATAATGCACTGTATGTTTTAGTTATTTGAACCCCTAAATATTTGAGCGAGTTAGGGTGCCATTGCAGATTAAAACTAGCCATCAAGCCCTGGAGAGTTCTGTGGGGGACGTGCAAAGGTAATGTCTGTGATTTCGAATTATTCACTCTATAACCTGAGAGAGAGCCATACTCAGAAGGCTCTTTGAATAAATTAGGTAAAGAGATTTGTGGGTAAGATAATGTTACGAGCACATAATCCGCAAATAGCGAAATTTTGTTATGTTTAAGTCTAAGGGTTATTCCATTAATATCTGGGTTCAAACGGATCCTAGCGGCTAGTGGCTCAAAACTTAGTGCATATATAAGTGGGGAAAGGGGACAGCCTTTCGTGTACCATTTTTTAATGAGAACGCAGGGATAAAAGGCCATTACTAAAAATTGAGGCTGAAGGAGACTGGTATAAAGCTTTAACAGCGGTCAGAAAATTGTCTTTGATTCCAAAGGATTGCAGAGAGGATAACATAAAATTACAGGAAAGGCGATCAAAAGCCTTTTCGGCTTCAAGGGCTAAAAATATAGAGGGGGATTGAGTCGAATTAATGTGGTGAATTAAATTAATGGTGCGCCTGGTGTTGTCAGTGGCTTGTCTTGTTGGAATAAACCCTACTTGGTCACGGTGTATACGTGAGTGGAGGATCCTGTTTAGCCTATCTGCTAATACCTTGGCAAACAGCTTTAGATCTGAATTAATCAAGGAGATTGGACGATAATTAGAGCATAGCGTGTGATCTTTTCCTGGTTATTATATAGCAATTTTAAAGAAATAAACACATTGGTAAGTAAGAGGGTCCCGCTCACAAAACACCAGATCCAGATTTTCTGATTGCTAGGATTGAAAAATACCCACTTTTTGTTAATAGCTCATGCATGAGCGCTGTATTCTCATTTCCGATAGCAGGTGGTACAAAATGGGAAGAGGACAGTGATTATGTGGTGCCCCTGGATTGTGGAGTGAGCATTTTGTTGTGAACTATGGTGGAGTTGTTTCTGTGCTGTTGTGGGATTGTGAAAAGATATAGGTCTCCTAATTGGTGCTGAGTACAGTGTAGCATGGGATGGTTGCCAAGCAACTGTTGGTTGGTGCGAGACAGGTCGATTGGCATACAGGAGTTTTTCTGGAAGGATCTGGGAAATAACTGTTAGGTGCGTAAGTTGAGTCTGTTAGGGGGGCAGTTGTGAGCAGCAGAGTTGGAGTGTGGATGTGACATTGAGATGGAGAGGATTTTAGAAAGGAAGTTTCTGAGTTGATATTTCGCTGGTCAAATATCTATTAATTGCATTTGATTGTCCATTTTATTTATTACAATTGTATCGTACAAAACAAAAGTTGATTACATTCAGTAAAACATCATTTTAAAAAGTAGATTTGTTGTTAGTTTCCTCTGAGTGATTTCTTATTCTATTACACCTCTCTGCAACTCCTACTTTGACCTGTAACATTTGGTCATCACACTTACACTAGCTCCTGTTTAGAAATAGTCCAGCAAAGGCCCGCTAAGTGCACTCCATATTTTTCAGATTTATACACTGTCCCTATTTTAAGTGAGGATGGTGCAGAAGTCTTTGGCAGGGTCTTTGGATCGTATGTCTGTATGAGCTTAGGGAATGGTTTCCCCTCATCAATACAAAAGGCTGGATCCAAGAGAGCACTCCCAGCATAGTGACATTGTATGTCTGGATCCAGGCCATGTTAACAATTTATAGAAATGTTTGCTGACATTTACAATTTTTACTGATTACAACTTGGCATATGGAAGCTTTTGGAGTCTTCTAAACTTTCTGATTGACTACATATAAAAGGTAAAAAAAAAAATCCTAAAATGTATTTGCATAATCAGTGACTAGCAAGCGTTATCGATCGTCTTTATCAGAGTGTATCTGCCAGCCACAGGCAATGATACAGCTATTGATAGAAGAACTAGCATCTCTGTCCCATTCTGCTACAGTTGGCTGCATGCTCTCTTCCATCTGTTAATGCATAATATAGTACTAAATCACCATACAGATAAACACACACTTTTTTATTTTATTGTCATGCCCAATAAAAGTTTCCAATAATTTCCAGTTATTATGCTGAGCTCACAATTGTATTCACTGTAACATATATTTAGTTCTTGAGCCCATAGGTTTCCAAACCAGTCCTCAAGGCTCCCCAACAGTGCATGTTTTCCAGATCTCCCTACTGAACAAGGTATATAATTATACCACCTGTTGATCTTTTAAACAGTCAATAATGACACCTGTGCTCCACCAAGGAGATTTGGAAAACATGTACTGTTGGGGAGCCTTGAGGACAGGTTTGGAAACCACTAGTGTAAATTGTTCATTGTATATTGTTAACCAGTGGATGTCATAAATACAAATACAGTTTCTTAGTTCATGACAATAATTACACCAAAAAAATCTTTATTTTATTTTGTTTTTATAGATTAATTTCCTACGAGATTGATTTGGAAAATTTACAAATAATACCATTGATTATAGCAAGCTGAACTTCCCTCACCTGACCATATCACATGAACCCACTCGTCTTGCATATGTTGCAAACATCAAAGGATCCAATGATTTATATGCTCCTAGGAAGTACTGTTGGCTTTGATCATTACTACATTCTTCTTATCTATATATATTGAGATTTCCAAAAGGTCGCAGTTCAACAATCATTGTATTTTATTTACAGATATCGTATAAAGCGTTTTTTTCCCCTGGTATTATTCGCATCCCACAATATTCCAGAAACCGTCACAAAAGAAATTACACATCAGGTGAATAAGTTACATTGGAAAACAATGAGGTGAAACTATATTCTGTTGACCCATGTGACCTTGAACTGCCTCAGGATCACTTCAGTACAAAGGGATCAAAACAAAATAGACCTGACCAAAAGCAATCTGATTCTCATGGGCCAAGCTGGGCTTCTTTAGTCAACCACAAGCAAACAAAACACTGCTAATGTATCGTCACCTTGACTTGACAGACAAAACACCAGGTTTACAAGGCTTTCCCATCTTTTATTTAACATGCTAATATATTTAACATTTATGTATATTTAGAGTACAGCAAAAAGGTATTCTTTCTGATGGCCTTTTATTACTGAAATTACTGATCATTCTGATGTTTTGTTTATGTCAGAGTGGACACATTAAGTTTTTTTTATTGAACACTATACAAATAGGGACTGATCCAAAGTATGGGAAGTCACAGAAAAACAGGAGAACATGTACACGTTGCCAAAACCATGTTAAACTTTAGGGCAAAGCAAATTTAAACTAGGATAACAATTATATATAGAAGGTGAAGTTTCCTAATTTAAATGTAATTTACAGATTAAATATAAATGTATGTATTATGTGAGCCCTATGTGAAAAAGCTAAGTTTTTTCCTTGTATGCAAAAAAATTCATCTTAACGTCTCACATTGTAACAAGGTTTTACTCAGGACTCTGAAAGGACCAAACACGGAACTATGTTGAATTTCAGAGGAACTGAAATAAATTTTATTATTTGCATGCAATACATTGCCTTTACTTGCTAACTTACTATACATAGATACTATGACTACTGACTATATACTGATATACTGACTAGCTTTACTTTTAAACTATTATTTAAACTTCAGCTAGGAAACATCACCCCTCAACTCTAATATGGTTTGCAGCAGATGAAATCTGCCTCACCTGCAATTCAACATGATGTTACCCAGGTGTAACTTTCCATTTATTTTCCTATTAGTTTCAAACTTGGGATCTGCTCCGTCTAGACTCTAGAGGGTTGATTCAGAGCTGCACTTACGCCTTTTTTTTAGGTACAAGGTATAGACCTGAGCAATACCATGTTGAACTGCAAGGGGAGGCAAATTGTGAAAGCAGAATTAGAATTGATAGGTGAGGTGAGGTGCTCAACATTATTATACAAATTAAACATAAAGCTATGCAGTATTTGATCTCTATGTACAAAAGTAAATAATTTTCCCTGCCAAACAACTAAAAATAATTAGCAACCCTTTTTTTACAAAATGATTTGGCCGAGGTGTACACTTGCACATGTTTTACCCTTTCTCTCAATCTGATAATAAAGAAAATCACTGCTATTTTTGTTACTCATTAAAGTTTAAACTTATTTTTAAATATAAACATATTCAGCATTCAACAGATTCATGTGCATAATGAATAGGCAAAAGTAACGTGCAAACCATAAACTGTAATGACTATGTATGTTTGCACATTACCATTTATACACTTGTTATATTTAAAAGTGCTAATTGTTTACCCAAATTATACAAAGGGCTTTTTTATTGCAAAAAATTATACACATAAATATAGATGAACCAAAATCACATAGATACACAAATGTTCAGTAAAGACACTTAGGGACAGATTTACTAAGCTGCGGGTTTGGAAAAGTGGAGATGTTGCAGCCAATCAGATTCTAGCTCTTACTTTCTTTTTACATAATAGAGAATGTCAGCTAAAATCTGATTGGTTGCTATGGGCAACATCTCCACTTTTCCAAACCAGTATCTTAGTAAATCATCTGAATACATTTTAGACATATAGGTTACACAATACTCTGCACATTGCTAAATATATGTATTAATGCATACTATACAGGAAATTTGGAGGAATTTAAAGTCACAGTAGGTCTCTTCTACCTATTCATTCAGAGCACCATGGAAAGATAAGTATTTTTGTTTATAATTTATTATTATTTTTTTATATAGATCCTTGAATTTTGGCTGTATATGGGTTCAATCAGTTGATAAGTTTTTTATGTTTGTCTCTTCAAGGGTCTTGAGGTCACAAGGGTATGTAATTGTCTGTTTAGTACACCTTCAGTTCACAGTACAAGCATTGCAGAATTCCATTTCAAAAGGGTAAATTCTCTCCAACATTTATAATTTATTTATTAACAGATTTTTATATAGCTCTTTCAGATTATGTAGCGCTTTACAGAGAAAATATTTCCCATTCACATCAGTCCCTGACCCATCGGAGATTTTATACTAAGGTTTCTAACACATACTTACAAGTTTTTGGCATGAGGGAGGAAACCGGAGCACCCAGAGGAAACCCACGCAGACACGGGGAGAACATACAAACTCCACACAGATAAGGCCTAGTTTGGAAATCGAACTCAAGACCTCAGCACTGTGAGACACAAGAGGTGCTACTCATGTGCTGTCCTATTGTCATATTGTCACTGCAACCCGCTCTAATCTCAGGAGACCAAATAAAGGGACCGGGAGGGAGCATAACCCCCATAGATGTTCTTTGATTTTCAAAAGTAGTGTATTCCAGTAATGCCACAAGTAAAAGGCACCCATATAATTTAATAATATTTGTTAGCCCAAAAGTGATTATTGCCCACATTACTTGTAAATTACTTTATATAATTATAAACTAAATCTGATTTTAGCATTTCAATTATTAAAAAATTATGCTCTCTTGATAATATATATTGGAACTGAAACATTGCAGCAATTGTTAATGAGTGATATGATTGTCACAAGTATCTGTCTTACATGTTGTTGTTGTGTAGTTTACAGAGTGTGAGTCCGTCGTATTTCGATAGGGCCATTCTCTCCCAGCCAGTTCCAAACTCGCTGGGATATTGATTGCTTATGCCTCGATGAGACATAGCATTCTATCCCCGGAGCACCGAATGCTCCGATAGGTAAGTGTTAAAACTACCTGAACTGTTTGCCTAAGCCTAACCCTCCCTTCTATGACCATAACCCTCCCTTCCCTGCAGTCTGACCCTAACCCTTCTTTCTCCCTAGCCTGACCCTAAACCTCCCTTCTCTATAGCCTAACCCTAAGACCCCCCTATCCGCAGCCTGACCCTAGCTCTCCACTTCTATGGTCCCAACCCTAAACCCCCCAACACTATAAGTCCCCGGACAGGTTACTCACATCTCCGAAGTTGCCAGTGGCGGGTCCTGAAAATGAATGGGTGAGTTTGCCGATCGGCATACTCACCTGTTCTTAAAAATGTCTAAAAAAGCTGTCTATTCAAAATAGAGACATCTGAAAAGGAACTTTTGTCTGTCTCTATTTCTAAAAGCAGCTGTTCGCAGCGGGGACTGCAACCGGCTAACACAGCCTCTAAGTCATTTTGGCTTTGCTAAAAGCTGGTTAAGGGTTATAAATAGAAGAGAGAGGATTGGTTTCATCCAGCAGGCCTATCTTACAGAGTCTGCGGAGAGAAACTTTTATTTATGTTAGTACCTGTTAGATATTTTCTGTGAGTGGTTCATTAGGTCCCTCCACTTTAAAAAAGGATTATCCTTGTGTATTATTTAGAGCCAGACAAGCCAGCATTTTACTTAGTAACAAATAAAACTAGGAGCAGATATTTGTACAAAAGAACGGGTGTGCTATATTCGGCTGCTCCATGGGAAAGTGCTAGCAGTTGCCTCAGGATACGGCAATCCGTATTCTTGTGACTATATGAGTTTGTGAGTATCTGTGTGTGTTTACATTTAAGTAAAGGTATTACAGAAAAGTGTAAGATTTAAAATATACTAAACTGCATTAACAAGTTATACTTAGCCTTCCCCCAATGCACCTGGAAATCTACTCCTTATTAAAATACTGTATTTAGCAGGTCTCCTCACAGTGTACATAGGAAGAATCACTTGCAGATAACAACATCTCATATGTACGCATTAAGTTTATTTCTTACAATTTAACCAATAAGATCATTATGAATAAAATTAAATATTAACTAACAAATGTTTTGACAATAAAAAAATAAGTTTAAACACGACTTTGTGAATAACAAATTTTACAAAACTGTAATTTCAATGTCAAGACAGTCTGTTTATTTTTGTGACTTCCTGTGACATGTTCTTTCCTTACTATCAAAGATGTTATGTTTTAGTCAATATGATATGTTGCTAAATTATTTCCTGAAGTGTGTGCATTCCATATGGTTCCAAGAAAGAAAGGGATTTGTTGCATGGTTCTTAATGAAACACTGAGATGCATTGCTCCAGGCACTGCACTGTTTGCAGTTACTGGCTTTAAAGACTTTTAGGTAGTTTACAGTTTGCCTGATTGGGCATAACATGAAAAAGATGAAAATAATCATATATGATACAACATCCACAAATAAGAAAATTGGCTAGAACATTTGAACATGCCCAAAGATGAAGCATTGTTACTATCATTATTATTATTATTATTATTATTATTATTATTATTTATATAGCAAGTCCAGACTTCCAACCAGTGGGTATTTTCAGAAATATGTCTGGTTTTGTTATTTGCGTTCACACACACACACACACACACACACACACACACACACACACATACATCTGAGTTTTAAAGTCAAATGTGGGGCACTGGTGGAATACGTACTAGGCACTTGAGTTGCATAGCTAGAAACGACATTGCTAGGCGGTGGCATGAATGGCTGGTGATTATATCAGTGTTATTAGAAGTCACTCAACCAGAGGCTACAGCAATGTGGAGCAAAAGATTGACACCAAAAATGTATTTTTATGAAGGAGAAGCTTGGAGAGAAGAGGAGAAAACAGCAGAGGTGAGAATGGGAGGGGGGTTAAGGAGCTTTATTATGGTAAAAACAAAGTCCTATTATATGGGATAATTTGAGCACATTTAATTAGGAATATCAATCCTTATTATAGGACATATAGATATAAATGTCTTTTTTTTCTCTTTAATTGTGTTTAATTATTCCCTATAATATGCTTTTATATTTCCCCCATTGCAAGTCTATATATGATGCACAGCCATATTAGTGAGGGAATATTGAGGTTTATTATGGAAGATAATTTGAGCACAATTAACAAGATCAAAAGTGGTGTAAATGCGGCCATGGGTGGACATGCAAACACTGAAGGAATTATGCAAAAATATTGTGTAGGAATATGGAGGGGAAAAGATGAGAAATACAAAAGAGCCTGAGTATGGAGAGGGAGATGAGAGGGGCAGGTATAACAGATGAGCAAAGAGATGAACTGGGAAACAGAAAAGCATAATTACAGATCTGAAAAGAAGAGTGGGAAGAGTTGAGGAAAGCAGGTTAAGAACTGCACAGAACAATCGACTGGGAGCTGGAAAGAAAAGGGAAATAAAAATGGAATATAAATAGTTTTCTCCTCTTGTCCTTTTTGGCATTTTCAATATTTTTTGTTATATTTTGTACGAAATTTAAAAAGAACAAAAATAAAGTTTCCCTGATGTCCCTTAGACTTATGTAGTAAAATCAGTGCATTGTTTTTGTTTTTTTTAAAAAGGCCTAAAAAATTGTCAACCTTTTGAAACCTGACAAAAATAACGAGATAACATGATACATTGCTGAACACATCTGTAATTTTAGTCTAGGAATGGTTGTGCTTTGAAGCACACATATTTACCAATTCCATTTTATGTATGATCCTAAATTCATTTGTTGTAGTAATTTTTACAAACATTTGTAATTTTTTTTTTTAAATAAATCTGTTTCTCATTTACAATTTTAGGCAGTTCTTAAACAAATGTTCAAATTGTATCAATTGTCAACTCTCCTACCTTTGGCTCTTTAGTCAAATCTATGAAGCAGTTCCAAGGCCAGCACATGACACCAGTCAATTCTCTGGGGAATCCTAATCCCTATGATTAAAGGTGATTCATGGATTCTGTTTCTACTATATACAACGCCCAAAACAGAAATACCTTCAATCAGTGTAATTTTGCACTAGCTTGCTTCATAGGGGGGACATCTAGGTTCTATATTTATACTTTTCTTTTTAAGGTATACTGACCTTAAAATTAGGTTGGCTAGTGCTACCCCTGTTCTATGTCTACGCCTTTGTTGGGTACATTCAGAGTTCTAAATTGTGTTTTGGCTTCACGTTTAGTTTGGTATGGATTAGAAAAATTAGTACATTGGAGAGAGTTGAAGCTTAAGTCCCTTAAAACACATGACTATCTACCAATTCTATTCAATTTTCACTATCACATATTTTTACTTTATCAATCCTCTGATTGAGGAAATATCAATGATCATAGAGTTTGCAGCAAGTGGAACTTTACACCCATGTGAAGTGGCCAATTTTACTGAAAAGGTCAAATGAAATGGAAGTTTACAATACAAATATTTTGCACATCTCAGCAGAAAGGGGATAAGATAAAAATCAGTGACAATGGTTTTGAACAATTTGAAAGACATACACAAATACTGATTTAAAAAATAATAATTTTTCATCCTTTTTATCTCACCAAATATTAACTTACTGATCTCATCTTAAAACACTTTCCATTCGTCCTAATGCTATTCTTTATCTTTTGTACAAAGTTGACAAAATTGGGTAATTTGCTTTCATTTTTCTAGCTGGATCAATAAATCTTGACATACCTCACCGATGATCAAAATTCAAGTGTGTGAGAAATGGCTGTATATTTTCCACATTGTAAGGACTTTCACTAAATAGTTCTAATTTCTCAGTTCATAAAACAATTTTTTTTTTCACAGCTACTCAAAATGTGGCTTACAGTGTAACTTTCTGTTTAATATATGTGTAATACAATATTTTTTTCAAACAAATATAATAATAAACTATAATGGCACCCAAAGCGCTCACTGTGCTCCTTAATGTAGTTAAGGTATACCAAATAACTTAATTGCTTAATTTCTTTTTTATTGCACCTTCAGTCTTAAGGTGTATTTAGTTACATTCCATTCTCATTAAACCAGTGGCAGAAGCAAAACACCTAGTTATACTAAACATTTTAATGCTGTGCTCCGCTGGAACAAACTTGATTAAGTTTCCAGAAATGGAAAACTGTTATATAAGGATTTTGCTCTGTAAATGTGATTTAATTCCACAGGATGAAAATCCTATTTCCAAAGATTCACATTTAGATATTTCTGTAACATTCCCTTTTAGATGACTTGGGAACATGCCAGCAATTAATAATGTTCAGCATATAACCAATTTCCTCCTATATTTACCTGAAATACATTTATTTCTGACTCACTTGATGAAAGCAAGAAAACACTACCCCAAGCTGTGTTTTTTTAGAAATTAAAAATTTTGTATCTAAGTTATCTTTTGTAGATTATGGACAAGGCATTATTGTATTCAACCTCCCATACAGATGGCCACAACACTTCCAAATTTAATACAGCTTTTATGTATTTTTATGTCTGCATACTATGTAGGTCTAAAGCTTGCCATACACTGGGATGATTATCGGTCGTGGCAGTTGGTGTCCCGATAAACAGGACGATAGGAGAGTGTCCTTTTATTGGCACCAGTGCCGCCAAGAGGCGGGGGAGGGGATACTAATTACCTAGGTCTGGACCTGACGAGGGGCCCGGGTATGTGCAGCACTAATGGTCATTTAACAAAATGGGTTAGAAGGGGGGGGATAGGGGGACAGTGGTCTGTTGTCAGCCCCAGGCACAGTAACCATTGGTGTCAGTGGGAGACGTCCTGCAGCAACGCTGGGGACGATTTCCTGACAGGCAGACAGGCCAATCAGAGCTCAGCATAGGCAGCCAATCAGAGCTCAGCACATGCAGCCAATCAGAGCTCAGCACAGGCAGAGAGAAGATCACTTTCATTTTCTGGCTGCCCCTGTGTCTTACTGGTTATCTGTGGAGGAATGGATCAGCTTTTATTCAAGGTAAGCTTTATCTATCTATCTATCTATCTATCTATCTATCTATCTATCTATCTATCTATCTATCTCATATCTCTCTCTAGCTCATATCTATCATCTATCTATACACACACACACACACACACACACACACACACTATTAGCATTATTTATATCAGTATATATTAGTATCAGCATTAATTACACTTATATAGCTATAGTGTGTGTGTGTGTGTGTGTGTGTGTGTGTGTGTGTATATATATATATATATATACACACACTGATATGTATCTATATAGATATATCTAGATATACATGAAAAGTGTCAACACGTGTGTGTATGTGTATATATATATGAAAGGTAGGAAGCAGAATTGAGGTAAGTGTCCTGTGTGTGTGTGTGTGTGTGTGTGTGTGTGATATATATACATATATTTTTTTAAAAAGCGTCACTCAGAGACCTGGAATTTCTTGTTTATACGCACACACACACTCACACACACACACACACACACTCTGCTGCAATCAACAGTTGGGGGGGGGGGGCAAGAACTTGCTGTACCGGGCCCAGAATTTCTCTTGGCGGCCCTGATTGGCACCATACACCTCCTCTGCTGGGACCAATTATGCTAGCAGAAGAAGGGGGGCCCAAGGCTAGTACTATGCTGCTCTGACATCTTTGATACCATCAAAGCTGTCAGAGCAGCACAGTACATAGATATGCAACAGCGGCTATTGCAGGCAGTAGCACAGACAAGGATCAGCTGAAGCCGCGTGTATCTATGTATTAGGCTGCTCTGATAGCTTTGACATATACCTTCAAAGCTGTCAGAGCGATATAGTACATAGATATGCAGTAGCAGCTTTAAATAATAGGGAGCCATTCAGCTTGCTGATTGGCTCCCTTAAAATATCAGAAGCTTTCTCCCGATTTAAATCAAACATGTTGAAAGATCAAATATTCATACCAGGGTGTTTCTGGTGCATTTATTTGGTGTTTGAAAAATTGATCCAGGCCATTAACTGCAGCGATTATTTGCCCAATCACCCAATAATTGGGTGATCGGGCACATACACATAATCGCTTTAGTGTATGGCCAGCTTAATCCAAGATACAGTCTATTGGGACAAATATTTGATGTAGCAGTAACAATAAAGATGCAAGAATGTATTCAAAATAGTATGTTCCCAAGCGCATAAATATCCACCCCTTCTTCACGACTCCCTTACTTGTGTTTTGCAGTGAAGGTGTTGTAGGATGATGATGATGATGCCATCTTGCAAGACTTTTACTATAGCTCAAAGTTCAAAGTTAGCTCATATTTGCAAAATCTTACATGCACTGTGCTATATAATATGGCTTCTTATCTTATCTGCTTCTTAATTTTTCATTCATTTTATTTACATTTAATTTATACTCAAATTGTGAGCATTAAGGTTTTTAAATGTAATACATTTTTTATGTGCTGATATTGTGTTAAATAATACTGTGCACAATATAGCAATGAACTAATACTAGTACAATATGGAAAATACACAATTATGCATATGAGTTTTTGTATAGCAGAATACCTAGAGCAATTCTTCTGGTTTCCAGCTCACAACATTATGCGCCACCAAAAATTGATGTGGGAATATTTGTTTTATGGTAAGGGCAGCTCTCCAAGTAACAGTTTACTGTACAGCCAAGAATAAACAATATCAATATTAAAAGAGTAGAGAGCCTCTAATACTAAGCAAACATATATAGATGCCACAAACTGCACAATAAATTCACAATCTTAAATTAAATTGATAAAATCATTGTAAAGTCAATATTGGAGCTTCGGCTGCTATAGTAAGAATCTTCCTAATAGTCACCCCACTTGCGTGTTAGTATCCTTCTGTGTGGGCTATTGTCCATCCTACCGCTGTTTGAATCCATTAAATCACCAGACCAGCTTTTATTAGCCTGGGGCTCATTTAAACTATGGAGTTAGCCTGGGGCTCATTTAAACTATGGAAAGAGGGACAGCATTCTCACAGTCACCCTGATTTACTAAAACCTGGGATTGGTTTAGGATTGGTGATTAATGTAATATATATATATATATAGATAGATAGATAGATAGATAGATAGATAGATAGATAGATAGATAGATAGATACAAAAAATGCACCTCAGCAACTAACCAGTAACCAATCATGACATTCTATTTTTAAAATAAAACCCAGAGAGATTTGCAAATATATGATAAGCCACCATATATCATGTTGAGAAGTCCTCAAGTATCCAAAACAGCTACTCTGAAATAGCACCCCCTCTGTATATATATACATTCCTTCAGTTGGATTTTTGACTTATGCAATCACCACAGAAATATAATGTTCTTTTAAATAAACAAATTCACCTTTTACGGTTTCTTGGTTTTGTCATTTTGTTATGTTAATTTTTCATACATATGGATAACCCCACTTTGATGAAACAATGCATCGCTTAGCCCAAAGCAATACAAGCTCTAATGTCTGCTCTGCCCTGAAGGAGCAGGGAGTTTAGTCTTTTGCACACATGCACAGAAGTGGCCACAGCTTTGCCATAAAGCTTTGCCATAAAGCTTTGTTAACTGTAAACTAGGTATAAGACTTTTCATATGCCAAGTCTATTAAATAAGAAAATTTGAAGACAAGCACATTTTTATGGCCCATCCTTGGGGTAAATAAGGAGTCATTTAGCAGACTAAAGAAAACACAATAGTTTCAACTGGTATATTGACAATTACCTATTATACAGAATCCGTACAGTAGCTTCTGCAGTGGAAGCTACCGTACGGAAAACATAGTTAAGTATGAATCAGACCCAAGGAGTATAGCTATTGGTATTTGTACTGGTATAAGTGCTAGTACCTAAAATGACCCTGAGGTGTTTTTTAATTCTGAAAATGACCAAAATCTGACCACAATTCTTATTTTTAAAGTTCTTTTGTACTTTATAAAAATGCTGCATTATATATGTGACATCACATTGCATTACTAGCTCATGGAATGTAGATTTTTGCAGACAAAATATTTTCTGTTCGCTTTATAAAGCACTGTTAATATTCACATTCTCTTTATCACACTTTGACTCCCTCTAGAGTTTATAACTGGTAATGACTGAACATGTCTCAATAAAACTTGCCATAGCATCATTTCCCACAGAGTAATTGTACAAAATGTACAATTAATGCACTATACATAAAAGATTCGCAACATACACTTGGAACAGCATTAAAGGATTTCTGCTCTTGTGCATTGCAGTGGGTGTGATGCTTTTGTTTTGTGGGAGACAATTTGGTGTTGTCCAATCTGTCAGAGGATGTTTTTTTTGCTTGATGAGATAGCTGGGATGAAAGGTGAGATATGCAGGATGTCTGCATCTTTGATGCCACCATTGCCTCAGAGAGTTCCCAGGAAACGTACTGGGTGGACTATGGTGAGGAATGCATGCAGGAAGGTTCCAGTTGTGCAAGGACACATTGCACAGCCTCTGACCTTGCGTAACTCCTATGCAGCACTTGGAGGCCTGGAGAGCACTTCAACAGGTAATGTAGCGCATGAGGTGTTGAGGGAACCAGATGGTAAGAAAAAGGAATCCCTGAGAGGGACTGCATTTCTTGTGGGGGATTCTATTGTTAGGGGTATCCAGTTGGGAACAGGACCCGAAAATAGGAATCAGGTGAAGTGCTTGCCTGGAGCGACAGTTCCACGTGATAAAAAGCGCATTTTAAATATTGTAAAGGCAGTGAGCAAGGAAAAGGAGGTTGATGTCATTATCCATCTTGGGACAAATGACTTAGCTAATGCTGGAGTTGCGGCAGTCAGAGATGAATTTAGGAAATTGGGAACTGCTCTTAAACAGGTGGCAAATACTGTGACTTTTTCTGAAGTGCTGCCAGTACACAGATATGAAGAAGGTAGAATGTGGCGCATTCATGATTTCAATCTGTGGCTTAGGAAGTGGTGTCATGAGGAAGGATTTGGGCTCATAGAACATAGCCATTCCACCTGGCAAAATAGGAACTTGTATAAAAAGGATGGCTTACACCCATCTTCTGTGGGGACAGATATTCTAAGTAAGCAGTTTAAATGCTTTATTAGAAACCATTTAAACTAGGAGAGGGGGGCAGTGATACAAATAATAAAAAGAGCTGCTCCCCTAACCAAAAAGTCTTGGGTGGCCAGTCAATAATGACAGATAATATAGCCACAGCAAC
>WWET01000401.1:598499-610016 GCA_011038615.1 Limnodynastes dumerilii
TGCAAACAGTATTAGTGTTGAGAGGTGATGTTTCCTATCCCAAGTCTAAATAACAGTGTGATAGTAAAGCTGGTCAGTATCTGTGTGCAGTAAGCAATTTAAAGATATATCCCTGCATGCAAAGTATACAATTAACTTGACTGCCCCTAATATGTCTAGAGTATTATTGAGGATAAAGTGGACCAGATCATCAGTAAGTAACTACAGATGACTTGTGTACTCTACTAGGTATGGTAATAATACAGTAACAATGGCTTGGCTAAACTTACGTGCACCTTCTGGTGGCTTTTCAATTGGTTTGGTCTTTATTTGTGTGTGTCTGATAATGAACGTGAACTGAAAATAACTAAGGTCCAAATCTACTTGGTTATACAATGATTATTATTGACTTTAAGTTTCTTAATAAAATTGTTGTATAAAAGATTTATTTCTAGAACTAGCCAGGGGTGCAGAAGTCACTGTCAGTTTTGCGTTGTAGGTTGTCTAAAAATATTCGAGTCGATATGGGGGTCTGGGTCTCCTTCCTCAGTGATTTTAACGGTGTACGGATTTGTCAGACTCTGGTATCCTCTAATCAGGAGGTACAGCTGTTTACCGATGCTGTTGGTTTCGGAGCATTTTTTCAGGGTCAGTGGTGTGCTGAGCGCTGGCCCCCATCCTGGTCTGACAGTGGCCTCACGGCCAACTTGTTGGTCCTGGAGTTATTCCCCATTATTGTCACAGTGGAACTGTGGGCAGAAGAGTTACAGATTTCATGAATGATTGACAGGGGGCGGGGCTTAATAAAGAAAACCTGGGGGAGGGGGGCTGGAGCCTTGAGGCACACGATTGGAGTACTGGAGGGGGACTGGAGGCACATGATGGGAGAACCATATTACCACAGCTAAGCAACACTAAATACAAAATGGAGGATGCTATGAGAAAAACAAACACAGCTATTTCACAGCAAAACATCAAAAAGTTACAATCACAATCCCAGTCAAAAAATTCAATAAGATTTGTTTGACATGATCTTCCCCCAGTGAATCCATGCTGCTTTGGATCTTGTAAGTTACTGGATTTAAGATACTGTACAATTTGTTCCTTTAACAGTTTTTCCATCAATTTCCCTACTACTGATGTTAGACTCACTGGTCGGTAGTTTAACGCTTCTTCCCTACTTCCACTTTTATGCAGAGGGACGACATTTGCTATTTTCCAGTCCTCTGGAATTACCCCAGTTATTAGTGACTGATTGAAGTATAGATTTAGGCTGCAGAGATGGGACACTTAGTGTTAGGCTATGGGGAAGGTAGTATTAGGGTTAGGCTGCAATTAAATGAGTCTTAGGCAGGGAAGGGAGGGTGAGGGTAATGATTTGGTGAAGGGTTGGGGTTAGATTTTTTACTTAAACAGTGCTCCGGGAAACAATTGCTTTGCAATTGGCCCCCTGGCAATGAAGGACAAATACATTAATTAGCTGAACAGATTACTTGTTTGGTATTATTGCACTCTTGGAGGAAGCAATGCAATGGGTGTCAGCAATCATGGCTGCCTCCAAGAAAGATATGACTATGCACCTGCATAGATCTGGTGAACCTGAAACAGGTACTGCTGTGACCATACCACCCCCTCATGGCTGTTGAGTAGTTGTTTGCTGACATGCCAAGTGCTAAGATTTCCAGCACACTGGGTACCAAGTATGGGTGTCGATCACCATCTTTATGACCCATGTTAGCCAGTGCATTTTCCTCCTTGCCATTGTCCTCCATTGTCCTTTGCATCAGTATTAGCAGCAAGGTCAAGTACTGCATAAAGCAAATGTTTGCAAGTTAAAGGAAGAAATAATGCATGATTTCCTAATCTGGAGTCGTACTATGGAAGAACATCATCAGTGAGTTTAGTACATGAATAGATCTGTGTGCTCAACCTTAAGCTTAATCCTCAAGTTTCAGTTCAGAGACACAGAGGTTATCAATGTAGATCACATACTCACCAACCAGGTTGCCAATCCATACCCATACAAGGTATCAGCAGTGCTGAAAATGCCTCTCCCACTACACTATTTTTTGTGGATGACTAACTACCTATCCAAATTAATTTCACATTATACTGAAATCCCAGGACTCTATGGGAGCTTCTCCATTTCTGATTGGAATAAAAATGTGTTTAACAAGCTGAAACCCATGGCCACAAGTCCTCCACCGTGGATCACTCAAATGTCTGTGGATAGATTGCAACATGTTCCGAATACTGTAAACTTGTCGTATACCAAACCAGTGGATTTAACTTCCAGGGCTCTCACAACAACACATAGTATGCACAGACAGAGAAAAAATTGTTGCTGTTGGTCTTTGCTTATCAGGGTTTCCATGATTATGTGTATCGACTGACCACAAGCCACTTATCATCCAACCGAAGAAGCCAGTTCAGGCTGCGTCTTTGTGTATTCAGGGCATGATGCTTGAGTTGCAGAAATATAACTTAGATTTAGTCTACAAATGTGGAAAAGAAATGTACATAGCAGTCACATTGTCAAAAGCATTTAAGTCTACCACTGACCCTGATATCACTAGTGCCAACTATGATTTCATGACACTAGAGGTGCTTCCTTCCCACCAATTGGAGAAGCTCCATGTCACTGACATATGAGCTGTGTCAGAGATTGTCAAAAGTAATTCTAGCACACTTGCCAACCTTATCCAAGAAACCATGACAACCTAGGTTCATTTTATGCCAGGAGAGATGCAACTCACTGTACCATAAGGAATAATTGTTACAGTCTCTCAGGAAGGGTTCTCACCAGGGCGTGGAATCTAAATGAGAGCCTGGTATTCACTAGTGCCCCAGGTGGTGGGGTTAGTCTTGGCTGCTGGCACCTGATAGGTTGTATGGTAAAACCAAGTGCATACTACAACAGATGGAGCCCGGCAACTGGACCGATTGTCTGGCAGCTGAGGGAAACCAGGCACATAGAACCCAGATATGAAAACTTCACACGCTGCTTTGTTTTCCTCTACAGCATGTAACATTTATCATAGGGAATCATCGGTTTCTGACCCTGTACATACTGCAAAAGTACTACACAGAGCAATTCCATCAATGACATCTTATCCTAGAGACCACCAAGTGCAGAGCCAGGAAAGGTATGTTCTTGACTTCCATGTAAAGAGACATTGAACGTGTTTTCTTCACCTGTGCCCCATGCAATGTCCTAAAACCACACCAAGCAAGAGAGTCGTTACATTTGCACAATGTTCCTGATGTTCCCTGGTCCATGCTTTCTGCTGATATTTTTGTGTGTAGGAGAAAGTGGTGCCTAAATATGGTCAATTTATACTAAGAATTGGTTGAGTTCAACTACCTTTCCGGATTCACATTTCTTATGGTTATATCAAAGAAAAGAGGCACTTTGCACTACACAGCATTCTTCAGCAGTTGATTGACAAACCATATAGTTCAAGTGTGTGGAGTTCAAGGACTTTGTCAACTTTAGGGGATTTGCAACATGTCACAAGCAGTCATTACTACCCACTGTCAACTAAATTGGCAGAATACACAATACACTCAGACCACACAAAACACTTGCTGGAAACATGTGAAATATGAACCTGACATATATCCTGCCTCGCTAAACCTGCGCATTACACCCAGGTAGAGATTACTATGGCATGTGACACCGCACCTGTATTCCAATGGCAAAGAAACACCTAAAAACAAAGGTTGAGTCTCAAATTGTAAAATGTTACAAAATATACTGGCACTATATACAAATCTGTCAATGATTAAATAAATCTCCAGGCACTTTCAACAAGCATCAGTTGACGGCAAAAGCATCATATAAGAAGACTGATGACAAGTAAGCCACTTGTGTATTTGACTGTTCACAGTTCTAAGCAGGGCAAGGAGCCCCAACATCAATGTAGCGCAATCTGATGGAGCATAATCAATATTATCTGTTAAGTATTCCCAAACCTAGCCTGCCACAGCCAGTCCATTCATGTTCTGTTATAGATTCCACAAAGGCTGCAATGCAGGTTCAGACACTACAGGACATTCAAGTTCTGATTCAGTCCAGACTTGAATGCATGGTTGTTGTTTTTCTATGCATCTGCATATGTGGATGGTTCCTTTTCCCTTTTTCAGGCTTTCTCACAGGTGGTTAAGACACTACTGTATTGTAATAAAAAAAAAAGGTCAGTACTGGATTTCGTTTACGTGGAATTGGAACCAATAAGAGTCTTAGGCAAGATTTTTTGTGGTCTAGGCAATAGGTCCCTTTCAATGCAGGAGCCACGCCTCTGTCCCCGCCCTCCACTGTTTCCCTCTCTTCTTTCTTTCTCTATGTGTGAGTGGTTTGTTTGTTTGTTTGTTTATATTGGTTACCACTATTTCAGTTGTTATGTTTGATTCTTTTTGTGATTTGTAATATTTGAATGTATTAGTTTGGTAACATACTAGTGTTATAATTAGTTACATTTATTCCAGAGAGAGTGGTTTCAATCTTGTGATCTTAAGCATTTTAGCATGTCTAAAGAACAGGCAGCACAGTGGCTCAGTGAGTAGCACTTATGTCTGACAGCACTGAGGTCATGAGTTTGATTCCCAGACTAGGCCTTATCTGTGTGGAGTTTGTATGTTCTCCTTGTGTTTGTATGGGTTTCCTCCCACACTCCAAAACACATGCTGGTAGGTTAATTGGCTGCTGAATAAATTAGCCCTAGTGTATTTCTGCGTTAGATAACTAGAATGTTGCTCCAATGGTGCAGGGGCTGATGTGAATGTGAAATATTCTCTGTAAAGTGCTATATAATCTGATAGAGCTATATAAAAGAATTTAGAAAAACAACATAACATCCCCCATAATTAGGCTACACACTGTGAAAAGTTACTTTCAGTGTTAGAGACATAATGGAGAAGATGCAGTGTTCACCTATACACCTATATTGGGTATGAAAACCAGCACACATGTCCTCACAAAAGCTTTAAGAGAGTCACAGTTGTAACCACTTTGGTTGGGAAACTCTTTAGTACATTGTTTGGATGCAATTTGTACATCAAGTCCCTCAATTGATTATGTTTACCTCAATTAACATGACCAAAGTTACACATTGCGCCCAAACAATATCCCCATCAAACTAACTAAAATTGCAAAAATAACGTATTGAATTGGTAAAAAATTCAACGATGTTACAACATTCGAAATAAAAATACTAAATAATGTAAAAAATAAAATAATTTATTTTTTCTCTAACTTTAATAAAAGTGTAAATGTAGCATTGTGTTGGTGCACTATAGATGCCAGCAAGCCAGTTTTGCCATTAACTACCTGGGCATTCTGGTGCTTATAGTACTCCAAGCAGCAGCAGCATACTTCTGGCTGCCAGGGCATGCTGAGATGTGGGGAACCACAAGTACTAGCATACTCTGACACCCAGGGCCCATTGCAGCTTGCAGTGCCCCAGCACAATGTACAGATACCTGAGCCGGCCCAATATAATTAAATAAATAAAAAACCTTACCAACGTCAGAAAATTCACCTGGAAGGGTCCAGTCTTCCAAGCTTTTACTCCAAAGAACATGCATGTCATTTATAACCTGGAACAGTGTGGGAAAGTCCTAGTTATACTGCTTTCACATCACCACCTCTGAAAAACCCGGTATTTTGTACCCAGGATTTTTCTGGGAGCATTGCTGTGTCGTTCTCAAAACCGCGTTATAAGTCCAACAAAAACCCGGGAATTTCCCGGGTCTGTCCCTTTTACATTACCACCAAATTACCCGGGTCTGTGCTTAAAGTAAACTGTCAATCATCCCAAATAGTAGCTTGGATTGGCTTAGAAAACGTACGTCATTTAAAGGGGACAATACTGTTGCACAGACTGATGATGACAGCATCAAGTGGCCATTTTATTTCCACTGTCCTTGATGATGGCTGACGAACTACTGTTCTGTAACCCTGAAATCATGGTTTTGTGGTGTTTTTTGTTGTTTTCAACAGCAAATGAAAGCTTGTTCCAGCTGCTGACACTGTGCCAGATGTTACACTGTGATTTGCAGAGGAGAAGGGCACAATTGTGGGCGGAGAGGCAACACACTCAGCATCAGTATTTGCGCAGGAGGAGGTCATACATCAGGTCCAGCCTTATGTCCATCTTGAGGTTCAGCACACTGACAGAGCGAAGTTTGTGGGCCAGAGACCGTGGTCACGGTGAAGCTTTCTGGGCGACTGTGGAAGCTTTTGAAGATCAACAGTGGATGGTGCACTTTCGTATGTCACGTGTAATCTTTAAGTATGTGTTGGACCTCATTTCCCCTGCATTATCCAGACAGCACACAAGATTCCGGGTTCCCATCCCACCATGGAGGAGGCTTGCCATAGTGTTGTGGTGGTATGCTACCCCAGGCGAGTACCGCACCATTGCAAGTATGTTTGGTGTGGGCATTTCCACCGTGTGCAAGCTTGTGCGTAAAGTGACAGAGACATTACTTGAAGTACTGTACCATCGCTTCATCTGTTTGCCTCACGGCCAGTGTCTGGATGAAACTGTAGCCGGCTTCTTGAGACGCGGTTATCCCCAGTGTGCTGGAGCCATAGACAGTACACTCATCCCCATCTTAGCTCCGGGACAGAACCCTGCAGATTACCATAATCGCAAAGGCTGGCATTCTATAATTCTTCGGGCTGATGTGGATCACAATTATTGGTAAGCGTTTTATGCAATATATGTTTTGATAATGTATTGCGTATGTTTTTTTGTACATTCATTTAAGTAATGCTAAATACATTTCTCCCCATAGTTTCACCGATGTTATTATTGGCTGGCCGGGACGTTCCCACGATGCCTGCGTGTTGGCTAATTCAGACCTGTACCATCTGGCTGAGGTGGAAAGAGATGGATACTTGTTTCTGAGAGAGGTAAAGTGACATTTTTTTCCAAATTTTTGGGGTCTTTAACTGCTACTAACACCTAATTTATTACAGGATTATGCATGCAGGAAGGCCTGTTCTGGAACTAAAATGTAATAGGCTGACTATTCTCGCTAGTAGTACCTGGTGTGTTATTTAGGGTGTAGGCCCTGTAATGGTTGTGACAAGTTATATGTTTTGGGTTTTTTTTTTAAGTCAGAGTGTGTTCAATTGACATTGTAGGCATTGTATAACGTGCTGCAAACCTTTTTCCTGTACTAATCCCTTTTCTCTTGCTTTGCAGAAGTCCATCATTGTTAACGGCATAGAGATCCCAGTGCATATCATTGGAGATGCTGCCTACCCTTTGCGAAGATGGCTTATGAAGGGCTACACCCAGCACCATCAACTCTCTCCGGATCAAGTGCGATTTACACACAGTCTAAGCTCCGCTAGGATGGTGGTGGAGAATGCTTTTGGATGTTTAAAAGGCAGATGGTGGCGTTTAATGAAACGCTATGATATTGACAATTACTTAGTGCCTCATGTGGTCGCTGCCTGTTGTATATTGCACAACATCTGCGAGATTCAGAAGGACCATTTTTTACCTGAATGGAACCTTATGGACTATAATGACCTGGAGACCCCTGAATCTGATATAACAGAAGTTGAACGTCCCACCTCTAGCGTTGAACGGATTAGATCTACCCATTCCCAAAACCTTTTTTCCATTGTTTAATTAAAGAAAAATAAAGTCATGTTTTTGTTTATCACAAAAGTTTTTATTGACTACACTTTTGGTTTTAAGCATAGCTTATTATTGTCATAAGCTTGTGCAAACATTTTAGACAAAAAAAAACAAAAAAACAAAACAAATATAATACAGCCGTTATGCCTTAATTTTGCTTAAGGCACCTCTTATGAAAGTGCAAAACATATGTTGTAAAAACATATTATAATAACTATTATAAAACAGCGTAGTTTAACAAATAAACAAGCCTTATTACAAATAGAAAATTATAACTCGCAATAGGCGGGTGCAGAAATGTCCTGGGAAGATACATTGTGTGGCTGATGTTGTGGGTGCGGTTGATGGAGCATTCTTGTATCGGAAGCACTAGTGTGTTGCGCACCACTAGGTGATTGATATTGGGGAAAGGAGGAACTTTGGTGTTGTGCACCAGATGGCGGTTGATGTTGGGTAAAGGAAGCACTTGTGTATTGAGCACCAGATGTAGCAGCCAATAGGGGTGGAGCACCACTAAATGTTGGTTGATGTTGGGTACTTGCAACATATTCCTCCTGCTGTGTTTCATATACATGACATCTGTGGGCACCGTAGTTTGCGTCAGCATGGTAATTCCAGCCGGGTGGAGGTGGAGGTTGGGGCGGGGTTGGTGAAGTTGTGCCATGGTGGGTGCACCGCATTGAGAACGTTAAGGTAAGTAAATAGACCCGTGCAATTTGACTGTAGGAATACTAGCGATTAGCTAACCTTAATGGTAAGTCTCCCAATATTCCAGAATAGTCTGCAGCTATACACAGACACATAAAAGAGCAGCATGCATACATAGGCAGATGATATCTCTCTTTTAAATACTACTGCAATAACATAAAGAAATATGTTATATAAATTATACTGTAGATCTAAAGCTAAACCTTGTGTCATATTCTAGAGATTTTTAGTAGGGAGGAGAATATTAACAACATAGAGAAAATATTGTTTGTTTGTTTTTTATAATATATAATGGAGGACAGTATCAATTTGAACACAGATATTGCAGTGTTATGCCTAATGCTGCATACATACAGGGTGAAGATACTTAGCACTCAATGTTGACCATAAACAATTCAACATCTTGGGAAGAGGACGCTGTGAAGAAGAAGGAGACTAAAGAAGCCTTTGGGATATCATAGCAATATACTTTATTTTCTTTTTCAACATATTTAGTAACATGTTTTTATATGGTGCCATTAAATTATTTAGCACGTTATCATCTAAAAATCATTATACAATATGACTGGCTACTAACAAACAGAGGGCCTTGTTTACAAGCTATAGGAGTTTGGGTTTGATACTTAATGCGAAATGCTACATATCACACAATGAACCAGTCAGACAGCAGGACTGTTGGTAATGCTATTATGGAAAGAGAAAGCATGTAAGCTTGTGTTGTAATAGAAAGGGAGATCTGGCTAGCAAAGTAGCATTAAATAGGGCAGACAAGTGGGTTGAGGCATTTGGTTGGTTTGACTGAAGAGGTGAGGTTTAAAAGAGTACTTAAAAGATGGAGAGTAGATTGCATCGAACGCGCCCTATACTGTAGGTAAGTTCTGATATTGTATCCAATATGTATCATACAAAGGTACAATCATCGTAATCATCGTACTGGTTATATTGAGTACTTTTACAGGATTTATTGGACCATGTATGTAGGTAGCATTAGACCCTTCCTTTACCCTTCAAACACCTATTAGCAAGATTGGGAATATCCCTCAAATTTCCCACCATGAAACAGCTGTGCCTAGAGGTGGTATTATGTACAAAAGTTATCTCTATCATCTGTATGTCCCAGCATGCCAGTCAATAATGGCAGTCTATAACTACTAAAGCAATCACTGAAATTTACAGCCTCCCTGTCATGTCTGAGGCTAACGTACCATGTCTCCCAAATTATTGCTCACTATCCCTCCACTCACAAGTGGAATGGTGCAGTCAGCTACAACCGAACTTCAATACTCATTCTTGTGGAAACCTAACACTGACCAACAGAATAGCCACAAAAAATCAACAACCCAGGGTTAGCAAGCCATATGCCCACAATATACTGGCCTGCTAAACGTTTACCAATTTACTATTGTTATCGTTATCTTTATCATTTAGCATCAATGGTCCGGATTCACAGTTACGTAGTTATCGTCTTACGTACGTTGTTATAAGAATTGAGTTACTACGCATACGTTATAGCTTTTTTATGCTATCTACGTATCATTTCTGTAGGTAGATTGCATAAGCGCGGTCTAAAGCCTGCGCTTACACAATCTACGTACAGAAATGGTACATAGATAGTGTAAATAAGCTACTATGCATGCATAATAGCTCAATTCTTATAACCACGTACGTAAGACGATAACTACGTAACTGTGAATCTGGACCAATTTCCTTACACTGATACATACTGATGAATATGATTAAGGCACTTAATAACTTGTATATTATAAAACAAGTTACATGAGAGAAAAATTTATATAATAACAATTCATGAGTTACAAATATCTTCTTTCAATCTTGTTCACAGTGCAAATAGCTCTTTACATTATTCCAGCTGTTGTGTGCTTCACAAACATCATGTTTTTGCATGCAGCATAATTAAATGTTGATTGCCTGATTTGTACAGGAAAGAAAAGCTGCAAGAGGTGATGGGATATTTTTACAAGTGGCACATTTCCTGCATTTTAGGTTGGTAATATTTTTAGAGGGGCTTCTGAAAACTGCAATTTTCCACTAATTTATTTATCTTGCATTCTAACACAGTCATCCTATAACTCAGAAAATCTAAGTTTCTCCTTTGCTACATGCTATAAACCACTCAAGTGAGGTCTAGTGGAACCACTCAGAATATCATAGACTTGGGCTTAGACCTTTCCTGCCCTGTTTGTTTATTTAATAACACTGCTGTTTAAGAAGGTGGTGCTTACTTATCCACTGGAGCTGTGCTTTATGTGTCTGGGATCCTCTGGTTTGGCAGCTTTAGCACCTCATTAATTACTAACTCTGACAAGGTCCTGCTGGTTTACAACCCCCTGTATGGTTGTTAGAAAATCACAATCCTGTGCTAGAATGTCAAAAGCTACACCCAGTTAGGCACCATGTGCCTTGCTGCACTCCAGGTCACAGAAAGTTAATTAGCAAACTGTCTCAAGTTGCATATTTTGCATACTATTACATACTATTTGCTTTCATATTTAAGTTTAAATGGTACTTTATTTATTAACAAGTTTTTATATAGCGCCATCGTAATGTGAGAGGTGCGGCGGACGGTGGTGAGGTGAGCTGCGGAGCGGCGTGGGACACAGGAAACACCGCAGAGGACCTGGTGCGGGACACAGCAGCGCTGGACAGCGAAGACGCGGCGTGGGACACAGTAAGAAGTATTAACCTGAAGGAGGACGTCCCCACGGGACCTCGCGCCGCGGAGGTAAGGGAAAGACTGGCTGCCAGACAATCAATGCTGATTGGCTGCTTGCCGGTCACATGGCGCAGGGCTCGCAGCTGCCATATTGGTAAAGGAGACTGCGGTGAGCCATTCAGGGTTCCACCACAATTAAAAATCCACCGCATGGGCGGGCCGGAAGAGGGTCAGAGTGGCCGGAAGAGGCCGAAGACAGAAGGTGAAACTGTGCAGCATAGAAGACAGGGCCAGAAGATGCTGAAAAGGAAGAAGACCTGGAAAAACTGGAAGCAGCGGCGCAGAACAGAAGACACCAAGAGAGGCAGTGGAGAGCCTCCTTTTGGCTTCCACTGTCTCCTATCCTGCACAGACAGGTATCCATTAGCCCTCCACTGGACCACCAGGGAAATAGTCACGCAATTTTCCCCTGGGCAACAAGCGGGACCTGTATCAGTG
>WWET01000401.1:610209-644895 GCA_011038615.1 Limnodynastes dumerilii
CCTGGTAATGAGCATACTGTGGCCCCCGGCCAGGAAAGCCCTTTTGTCTGCCCCACTGCTGCCAATGCTTTGGCCCAGTCCAGGCCTGGACTGGAGCCCCAAGCCCCTCCACGGGCAAGGGGGGTACAGACCACCCCCCATCTGAGCGCACTAGGCCCAATAGTGTTATAGGGCTCCAGGCCTAGACCCCTGTAGCACTAGACCCCTGTAGCTAGACCTCTGTAGCACAGGGCATTAGGCCCTATAGGTAGTGATACTAGACCCTGTGTTAGATAAGGGCACTAGACCCAGTGGTTAGAGGACACTAGGCCCTGTGTTGGTTAACGGGCACTAAGCCCTTGATTAGGTTTGTGCACAAGGCTCAGGGTTATGGTTAGAAGGTTGTTAGTGTTGGGTGCTAGGCCCATGTTAGGTTGCCGGAGTAGAGGGCGATAGGCCCTGTTTAGGCCGCAGGGAGCGATAGGCTCCGTTAGTGGTTAGAGGGCACCAGGCCCTGGCTAGGGCAGCGTGAGGAGAACACGTGGTGGAGTACAGGTTGCGGTACTCAGAGGTAGGTGGTCTCAAGTAGGTGTGGAGTTTGGTGGCGGTGAGAGCGTCCATCGAATAGAGACGGTGAGTATCAAAACTGGTGTTCTACGTGGTGTCTGTCCTCCCCTCCTTCCGCGGGTGCGGATACAGAGCTGGAAGGCGTGGGAAAGGTTCTGTCCCGTTTGCCAGGTATTGGCGAAAAGAGGTGTCTGAGGCCCTGGCCGGTAATGACGATTACCTGGCCCGTGTACTAATTTCCCTGTTCTCTCCCACAGGTATTCCTGGGTTTTGATGCATTGCTAATTGTTGTCTTTGTTTTGCAGCATTAGAAATCTTCACGCCTGGGACTGGGAGAGAAACAGCGCGTCTTCTCTGGTGGTTCTTCAGGATCGGGTAGAAATCTCTGGGGGGGGGGTGGGCCTAGGTTTGCTTGTATTCCAGGGCGCCGGGATACCACCCGTTACAATATTACCTAGCGCTTTACACTTTTAACATTCATTATAATGTAATGTAATATAAATAAGCGCCGCATTCATACCTAAGAAGCTTCTGAGGTGCGTATATTTAGGAAATGACCTATTACGTATGTGTAGTAGGTCAGTTACGCAATCTATGTACCATTTAGTTTAAAGACCACACTGAGTAGTTTAGTTATAAAGAGGCCGCCTCGGGGACTGATTAGGCAGAAGTGGGAGGGGGGACAGATTTATATTACCTGAGGAGGGCAGGGAGGGGAAAGGTTCGTGCGTAGTTTCCTACTTAAGATAAGGTAGCCTAAACACGGGGAGGGGGTCCGGGATGGAGAGGGGTGAGTTAGGTGCGGATCTGTCTGCACCTAACTCACTCTTAAGTGTGAATACGGTCTAAACTGAGTAGGAGGGTAAGGCGGACCTGCTTGCGAGCTTACAAGCTATAGGACATTGGGAATTGATAAATAAGGGCAAGTGCTACACATCACACAATGGAGTAGCCAATCATACAGCAATATCAGCATCAAAACTGAGAGTAATTTAGTATGGAAAGAAAAAGTGTTCAAGTTTACGTTATACATGTAACAGAAAGGTTAACATGATATTAAATAGTTGTAAATAGAGTAGACAAATGTTAAGCAGTAGATTGAGTAATATGATAAGAGTGAGTTTTAAAAAATATCCTTTTTCCCTCAAAAACATGAAGCCACCTGACTGCACTCCCTTTGCTGATCACCTCCATTTGTTTAATAGAACTTTCTAAATATATAAGCAACTTCTAATTATATAGGTTTTCATTTAGTAAAGTCTGATCAATCAGTCGAAGTGATCTATATTTACATTTACTTTTCATCATGGAAAACTAACAACTTCACTTGTGATTAGTGGCTTGCTTTTATGAATGCAGGCCGATTGAGCCGCCATCATAATTTGTTGGCCCGGGACACCATGGTGCTCCCCCATGTGACATCACAGGTTGTGATGATCTGCAGACCTGCAAGAGAGATCCACAAATGGCTGATGCATAGGTAAGGCTTGTTTTTTAGAAGTCTTCCCTGCACTTCTGCCATCTGTTGTGCAGCCTGGTGCAGCTATCTAGAAGCAGGTATTGGCGGTAGAAGAAACTCATCCTTCTCCTACCACTGATACCTGCTGCTGGAGAGCTGAGGTGAATATTGACGCTAGGACCCCTTTTTTCCAGACCCAGGACAAAAGAGCTGTTTGTGTGCAGAGCTGTTTCTAGACCTAGCAAAGCCTAATGTGAAAAAATGTGTTTCACCCCCACCTCAATACATAAGAACAGTGCTTTTTTTGTAAGAAAAAAGGTGCCGGAACTCACATCAACTCACGCGGGACCACACTACCAATCACAAGCCAAGCAGCGCCACAAGCTGAGCAGTGCCATCACAACTAGTGCGGACAAAGTACGCATGCATCGGATTCAACACACAAGCAGCCCGCATGCACAATTTTAATGATTTTGCCGCCAATACTTTTAAAACTTTTAAAACTTGAAAAATCCGTTGAAAAAAGGTGCCATTCTATGACAAAAAAAACTCTGGATAAGAATATGTCCAGTCTCTAATTCTTCCCCTTGTATGTGTGTTCAGCCTCCATTTCTGTCACTTGTATGTGTGTCCATTCAACAATACTGCCCCTTGCATGTGTGTCCAGTCTTTAATTCTACCCCTTACATGTGTGTTTATCTCCCAATTCTGCTACTTGTATGTGTGTTTAGCCTCTATTTTTGCCCTTTATATGTGTCCAGTCTCCATTTCTGCCCCTACTATGTAAACAGCTTTTCTCTTTTATAACCTATTCTAAGTTGATTACCTTTGCTGTCTTCTTGTAAACGAGGCCCGGATAGGTCTAAGTGTCATTAAACCTTGAAGCCGGGGATTGGTGGAATTTTAAATGAGTTTTGTTTTAGCCAATTATATTTGGGTGGTTAACTGTTAAAGGGTAACGGTTTTGGGGGGCTCTATATAAGTGGGAGCTCAGCCGTTATATTGTGTGCCGTCGTCGGATGCTGAGAGTGCTGTGTCTGGAGAGTTTTGGATAAAATAATTAGAAGATTATTTTTTATCTTATTTCCTATTCTTTCATTTGTCTGATTAGTTGTATTTTGTTTATTTTACATAGCTATCCTTCATTCCTGTATCCCATTTACCTATTAACCCCCTCTTTTAACTCTCCCTCTTGCTGTTCTCTGCCTGTTGCCCGTTTAAAATCCTTTCCTTGTCAATTTATGTAATTTAGTTACATTCCTTACTTTAGACATACCAAGAGGGCGTATATCGGTAGGTCTTCCCATCCGTTTCAGGGATTCAGTGGTTTACAAGGAGGGCTATGCTTTTGGATAGACAGGGTTCACAGGGCTTAACTGGATCAGCTGTGGAGCAAGACAATTTAATGGAAGGTCAGCCTGATTCTCATATTTCTGATTTACCTGAATTTAGCTGGTAACCATAGGTTTAGGAATAGATATGATAATTTATTGAGTAATAGGGATCTTCCTTTATCAAATAGGGGTAATGTTAGTTCTTTAACTTTATCAGGTGATACGGTTCAAAGAACTAATTACCAGTACCATTACCAGTAATGTTGGCGGTTCAAGGGAACGAAATATTAGCTATGTAGCAAGAAGAGCCGGTTTTTAAGTATTAGAGGATAATGTTAATGCGTTGTCTGCTCCAGTTTCTCAAAGGTTCTTCTTTGAGGAGGAGAAGTTTAATCCATCAGGAGCCTGCTTCAGTATCTGTGGACCATGCAATCGTAGGGACGTCTTGAGATCATCAATTGGCGTCTGGATCTGGTGCTCGTAGATCACGAGAGGATTTGGACAGCTTGCACGGTGAGTTACATGATGATGATATTGATATTTTGTCAGAATCTTTATCTTCTGATTTATCTTTGTCTAGTACTGGTTCTGATTTGTCTGGTGGTAGGCCGAGTAAAATTATTAAATTAATTGAAAAGCAAATTTCTAAACTTCGGCGGGCCAAAAAGAGGAGCAAGTCTTTAACGGCTGGCCATGAGGTCTTACCTAGGGGTCCTGGGTCGAACATGGTTTTTTGTGCTAGCAAAGGTTTGAATAGAGGTGTTTGTCCTAGTATCAGGGATCATATTAAAAGAGGCAAATACATTGATATGTTTGCTGTGACAGTTGGAGCAAAGAAGGATTTGGTTAAAGCTATTAAAAAAGGGGAAATGAGTGAGGAATATTTTTGTTCCTATTCTAATTAGTTATCTGGCATGTATGTGTTTGCTTTATGTTATTTAGAAACTCGTCCTGGTGAGTACATGGATGTTTTGAAGTATATGCATAGTATCCATGAAATGTATGTTAAGTCTAAGGGTTTTGTATGGCGTCAATATGACGAGTTGTTTCGTAAGAAACAGGACGGTCTGATGAGCTTGAATTTTGCTTTTAAAGATGTTGAGGCCTGGTTGGAAGTTAGTCAAAATATTAAGGATGCCCAACAGTCCTTTCTGTCTAACAAGGGTTCTTTTGGGAGACAAGGGACCTCGTCGCAAGGTAGGGGTAAATGCTATGGATTCAACTATTCAAGTTGTTCCAGAGGCGGACGCTGCCCATTTATACACAAATGCTTGCATTGCAGAGGATCCCACCCTTCAAAGTCTTGTTTTAAAGGACAGGCTAGAAAACAATGTACTAAGAACTAGACCGTTAGTACAACTAGACCTAGCCAGGTCCCCAATTAACTTAGTTAATTTAAGAAAATGGATCGATAAATTTCATGAATTAATTTCGGGTAGATTTTTATTTATGGGTTTTTCAGAAGGTTTCCGTTGGCCAATTTTTGGTTCAGTTTCTAGTAAAGTTCATAGGAACCTCCGTTCATCTTTAGAATTTCCTGGTATTGTTGAGCAGAAGTTATCAAAGGAATTGCAGATGGGTCACATTGCTAGGCCTTTTACGGAACCTCTATTGCCTGAATTTATTTTTTCTCCTATAGGGGTTGTACCTAAAAAGGAAAATTTTGTTTGATCCACCATTTGTCTTTTCCTGAAGGGCTGTCAGTGAATGATGCGATCCCTGTTGCTTTTTCAAAAGTTTGTTACCAATCTTTTGAAGATGCTTTGTTATTGGTTAAGACTGCTGGTTTAGATTCGTTATTAGCTAAAGTTAACATAGAATCGGCTTTTAGGTTGTTACCTCTCCATCCCAGTGTTTTTCGTTTTATGGGTTTTAAATGGAAAGGTTATTATTTTGTAGATAAGTGCCTCCCAATGGGTTGTTCTGTTTCCTGTTCACACTTTGAATCTTTTAGTTCATTTCTTCAGTGGTTTGTTACAGCAGAAACAGGTCATTCTGCTTTAACACATTATTTAGATGATTTTTTGATAGTGGGTCCTGGTGGTTCCCCTATTTGTGGCGATGTTTTATTTTCTTTGAAAGCCTTGTTTTATTCATTGGGTGTTCCAATTGCACATGAGAAGACCGAAGGTCCAGTTTCTCGTTTATGTTATTTAGGTATCGAGATTGATACAAATTTAGGTTTATGCCGTCTTCCTAATGATAAGGTGGTTTCGTTGTCTGAAAAGGTTTCTCATGCTTTGGAGTCTAAAAAGTTGTCTTTAAAGGAACTACAATCTTTAATAGGTTCCCTTAATTTTGCCTGCAGGGTTATCCCTGTTGGTAAAAAATTTTGTAGAAAATTACAAAGAACTTCAGCAGGTCTTCGTAAGCTCCATTTTAAAGTCTGTTTATCAGCAGAAGTTAAACAGGACCTGGAGAATTGGAAGATTTTTCTAGAAAGTTTTAATGGTGTTCGTATCTGGCAATCTCCTAGTTCTTCTGATGAATTATGTTTGCAAACTGATGCAGCTGGTGGTTGTGGATTTGGAGCATATTTTAATGGGCATTGGTGTGCTGAGCAATGGCCTTTGGATTGGGTTCAAGCTGGTTTAGTTTCTAACATGGTTCTTTTGGAACTTTTTCCTGTTATTGTGTCCTTGGAGTTGTGGGCAGAGGATTTTCGTAACAACAATATAGTTTATCTTTGCGACAATTTAGATGTTGTTCAATCAATTAATAATCAATCTGCTTCATCTCCACCTGTTGTTTGTTTGTTGAAGTGTTAAGTTTTAAAATGTTTGGAATATAATATTAATTTTAGGGCCAGCCATGTCCAAGGTGTTACTAATGATTTAGCGGATGCATTATCAAGATTTCAGTGGTCAAAATTTAGAATGCTTGCACCCCTTGCTGATGTTGAGTGTAGCTTCTGTCCTTCTCATGTCTGGCAGATGGTCAAGCCGGATTGGAAAATTTGGCGCTCCGGTCTTTAGCTCCGTCAACTTCATATTGTTATCAATCGGCTTGATTTAGATGGTCTTCGTTCATCAGTAACAATGGGTATGAGCTTTTGGATCATCATCAAGCTATTTTTGATTTTGTCTGGTTGGAGTTTAGGGCAGGTAAGACTGGCACTTCAGTTTCTGCTTCATAGGTGGGTATTTCGTTTTTTCTCCGCTTTTATGGTTTAGTTGATGTAACTAAGAATTTTGTTTTGCGTAGGGCACTTAAAGGATGGGCTACAGTTTGGCCATCTTCACCCTATTACCTCTATGTTGCTTAATAATATAATTGGAGTATTACCATCTATTACTTTTAGCCCATATAAATGTTTGCTTTTTTCCACGGCCTTCACTTTTGCATTTGCAGGGACTTTTTGAATCTGTGAGTTGGTTTCTCATTCCAAGTTTTCAGGTAGTTTCGGTTTATAAGCAGATGATCTTATTATTTCCCCTGATAATATCCTTTATAAAGTTCGTAGGAGTAAAACGGACCAGCTAGGTAGAGGTCGGTGGTTAATTTTGAGTAAATCTTTCGCAGATATTTGTCCTGTTCGATTTGGGCAGGAATTTGCGCTTATGCGTCCTTGTGATTCAATTGTATGGTTTTCTCATTTGAATGGTAGTTCTCTCACGAGATTTCAGTTTCAGGTCGTGCTTCGAAGGTCTATTGAATGGCTTGGGCTTTCATTGAAGGAATTTGGAACCCATTCATTTCGAATAGGAGCTGCGACATCTGCGTCATCAGCGGGGTGGTCAGATGAAGCTATTCAACGGCTTGGTGGTTGGCGGTCCAAGTGTTTTCGAAGATACATCAGGCCTGAATTAGGCATTGCGTTATAGAGAGCAAAAAAAAGCAACAAAAAAAAAGAAATGATATTTAATATTCATACACTGTGCTGTATGATTGTGTTTCCCCTTATTGCAGCTTAGGCCAAAGTCCGGTTTGCCTTTTTCATCTGACCTACCGAAATCTTTTCTAATTTCATTCCTTCCTGTAATTTTCTTTATTTTTCCATTCTTCTTTTATGTCTTCTATTTTCAATTTCCACTTTTTGACAAATATAAATTTTTTGTACTTTCGACAGTTTCATAGGCAAATGCAGGGGGTGGCAGTACAGTGTTTTAAACTCGGATTGAAAAGCTTTATGGGGCTGATGATCATTTTGTGAGTACCCACTTGGTGAAGTAATTGAAATTGCATGCAACTATGAGTGGTACGTTCAGCATTAACCATGTATTTGAAGGGAAAATTGGAAGGAGAGGCAGAACGGCCTAGCACTGTTTAGAATAATAGTCATGCTAAATGCATGCTGGCCATGCCCTTTCCTTCAATAAATTGTGGCCCCATGTTGGCCTCATCACTCTCCATTAAGAAAACAAGAACCAGTGCAGTTGTTTATTTTCCTGTACATTCAGCAGCTGAAGAAGAAATATTTAGACACATAAACCATTGACAAAACTATCAGTTGCATAATATTTGCTTCTCAAAGATACCCAGGCCTGGAATGCCACACAAGTATGAAGCTTTTCAGTGTTAAAAAAAAGTTAAAGTAAACTGGAGCAGATGAGCACCTACTTAACCTTGTAAACCAGAGCTGTTCTTTCAAAGAAAACATTTCCAAGCAGCATTTACTCTGAAGAGATTGATGTTCGAAACCATTGTGCTAGTATGGTAATAATAACATATGAAGCGCAGCTTGTTGTACAAAGCCGGGCTATCATACTGCACACATGTTCAATGACACATCAAGAATGACCCGTAGTGATTATTTTATCTTTACTAAATATTTGACTTTTCCCTATCACAAATGTACTGCGCACAATTTCCTTTTGAAACTAAACAGATTCTCCTTATTTTAGTTATAGTAGGATAAATATAGAGCTCCTATTTTTATCATTGTTTATAAGTGGAAATGTTTAAGTGTTTGTAAAACATAAAAAAGGCTACCTATAGGATTGGGAAATGCATTTTGTAACTTTTTAAATGAGAATTGAAAGATCATATCATAGAACATACCTAAGGATTAATATTTAGGGATTACTTCAAACTTATGTTAAACTTTACGTTACCCAGAATTTATAAATAGGTTGGTCGCAACATGTTTCACAAAGATAAGAGCATTGTACAACACTCAGGGGTGCAACGAGGGGTGGACCTGGTGTAGCTAATGCTTTGAGCGGCAGCTGAATAAGGGGCACAGAAAAACAGAGATTCCGCTTTGTGAATGATGCCAAAAAGGGAGATGCTGCGCAGTTGCAGCAGCTCCTTCCACCATGTATAGAGGACCTGTGTGTGTGAGTGTGTGTGTGTGTGTGTGTGTGTGTGTGTGTGTAAGTGAGTCACACAGTATATGGCTTGAAGCCTGTCAACAACAGCCAACCGGAGCTAGCAGCAGCATTTTCTATGTTACTATGATACATCTGACAGGTAAGTGTAGATAATGAAGAAGTGTGGTTTTTAAGGGTTTTTCAAATAACAAATACTGTACTTAGGGTCTTGGGGCCAGATTTACTAAGCTGTAGGAAAGGAAAAGTGGATTATAGCTGACATTTTCTAGAATGTAATAGGAAAGTGAGAGCTAGAATCTGATTGGTTGCTATGAGGAACATCTCCACTTTTCCTTTTCGGCAGCTTAGCATAGCCCCTGGAATGTCACACTATATGCTGTATATAGTGTTTCATTGTCATACCAATATTATACACTACATATATTATATTGTGTCATTGCTGGAATCCTAATATACCCAACATGTATTTTTTACAGTGTGTCATCTCCAAATCCCTAATATATTAGTATTACATGTGGAATAATATTGGTCTGGAATAGCACACTATATAAATATTATGGGTCTGGGAATAATATATGCTATAAAGGGGTCTGGGAATAGCACACTATATACTATATACTGTGTATAGTGTGCCATTCCCAAACCTTATTATACCACATATTTTAGTATGTGTCATTCCAAGACCTATAATATTTACCACATGTCCTTTATATTTTGTGCCATGTCCATAAAAGTGTAATGTAATGGAGACAAGGAGGGGGATGTGTAATGTAACGAGGACAGGGAGGGAGATATGTAAGGGAGACAGGGGGATGTAAGGGAGACAGGGGGATATGTAATGGAGGTGGGGTGGAAAGAAATGTATAATATAAAGGAGACAGAGAAAGAGATCTGTAAATGTCAGGGAGGGAAATGCGTACTGGCACAAGAAGGGAGGTGTGCTACAGTATTAAGGGGGAGAGACTGTAACTGAGATGTGTAACGCATGGAGGGATATGTGCAATGGAAATCATCTTCTATCTTTATTTTCTCCACAGACTTTCAGTGCATTAAAAACAAACATGAGGCACAAAGAAAAGAACCCAACAATCAATATTCATGTAAGTAAAAAACATACTTCCTGTCAGGGAACATGCTATCCCCTCTCCATGGCACACTCAGGCCCGGCAACAGGGGGGGACTAGGGGGACAGTTGTGACGGGCCTCGTGGTTTAGAGGGGCCCCAGCCTCAGGTCACTGCCTGTAATCTTAGGCACTTGGGGCCTGATCCAGAGCAACGCTCGCAAGCGAGCGTACGCTCATCGTAAGCGAATTTTCGTCAAAAAATTCGCAATGCGCATGCCCAGTATGACAGGTTCCGGTCGCCCGCGCGTCATGAGCGAATAGCGGGCGTATCGTTAGCGTATTTTTCGCACGGCGAGCGTATTTTTTTTACGATGGTCGGCTGAGCGCCCGTTTTACTACAGGGAGGCGGGGATAGCCATTTAAATTGTACAGTATGGGCGTGCTAAGCGTATTTTCTCAGCGTATTCTCTGCGAATTTTCGTACGGCCGACGGTCGTACCCAGTGTAGGGTATAGCCGCCGTAAGCAGGGACTTTACTATGGGAGTGCGAGGGGCGTGTAGGTTGATACGACGAGCGTACGTTCGCATTCGCCCGGCGTTGCGAATTTTCGTAGCGCTGGATCAGGCCCAAAGTGAGAGGAGAGTAGTGGAGGAGGGAAGAACACTAGGATGGCGGGCCCTGCTCACGTGAGCGAACACACTAAGTGGGGGAGGGGAACAAAATGCAAATTCATTTAACTTTAAAGGTGTTCAATCAGGATAAATATATTTTAATAATATTATGGAGATAAAAATGTATTACCTTCCTACATATATACCCATGAATCATCTGATCACAACTCTATTATGTCTGAAAACTTTGGACCTGATTCACACTTAAGAATCTTCTTAAAATAAGAACTTAAAGTCACTCCTGGACAAAACCATGTTGATTGCTGGGGGGATTAATTTAATTGTATTATTTGCATGCAGGGATATATCTTTAAAATTGCTTACTGCACACAGATACTGACCAGCTTTACTATTACACTGTTATTTAGACTTGGGCTGGGAAATATCACCTCTCAACACTAGTACTGTTTGCAACAGATGAAATATGACTCCCCTGCAATCAACATGGTTTAGCCCAGGTGTGACTTTAAGTTCTTATTTTAAGAAGATTCTTAAGTGTGAATCAGGTCCTTAATTTCAAGCTCCTTCTTAAGTCTGGATCCAGCTCAATGATTCTGTAGTCACCAGGGATGTTGCATAACACATACACACTATCGATAATCAAGGCTATCGCCACACACCGCCTAATAGGATCGTCCCAGGGGATTCAGATCAGTCAGGAATTCTGAATGATCCATTTAGGGATTACAGCAGTTTTAAACTTTTTTTTTTTTTTTCCCGTCTGTGTTTCAACATATGGTTTAATGCCACACTACAGCATAATTAGACAAATATTGGTATAGTGTGTGCCAGATTAACAGATTAGTGGCATACATTTACATAGAAAACAATTAGTAGGAAAATCAACAAATTATTATTAACAATGATTTATTTAGCGCTACAAATTGTCTACAGCGTTTTACAGAAAACATTAGGCATTCACATCAGTCCCTGCCACTATTGGGACTGGTGGGACTACTCAGGTCCCTAACACACACAATCACACACAGGCACACAATCACACACAGGCACACAATCACACACAGGCACACAATCACACACAGACACACAATCACACACAGACACACAATCGCACACAGGCACACAATCGCACACAGGCACACAATCGCACACAGGCACACAATCGCACACAGGCACACAATCGCACACAGGCACACAATCGCACACAGGCACACAATCGCACACAGGCACACAATCGCACACAGGCACACAATCGCACACAGGCACACAATCGCACACAGGCACACAATCGCACACAGGCACACAATCGCACACAGGCACACAATCGCACACAGGCACACAATCGCACACAGGCACACAATCGCACACAGGCACACAATCGCACACAGGCACACAATCGCACACAGGCACACAATCGCACACAGGCACACAATCGCACACAGGCACACAATCGCACACAGGCACACAATCGCACACAGGCACACAATCGCACACAGGCACACAATCGCACACAGGCACACAATCGCACACAGGCACACAATCGCACACAGGCACACAATCGCACACAGGCACACAATCGCACACAGGCACACAATCGCACACAGGCACACAATCGCACACAGGCACACAATCGCACACAGGCACACAATCGCACACAGGCACACAATCGCACACAGGCACACAATCGCACACAGGCACACAATCGCACACAGGCACACAATCGCACACAGGCACACAATCGCACACAGGCACACAATCGCACACAGGCACACAATCGCACACAGGCACACAATCGCACACAGGCACACAATCGCACACAGGCACACAATCGCACACAGGCACACAATCGCACACAGGCACACAATCGCACACAGGCACACAATCGCACACAGGCACACAATCGCACACAGGCACACAATCGCACACAGGCACACAATCGCACACAGGCACACAATCGCACACAGGCACACAATCGCACACAGGCACACAATCGCACACAGGCACACAATCGCACACAGGCACACAATCGCACACAGGCACACAATCGCACACAGGCACACAATCGCACACAGGCACACAATCGCACACAGGCACACAATCGCACACAGGCACACAATCGCACACAGGCACACAATCGCACACAGGCACACAATCGCACACAGGCACACAATCGCACACAGGCACACAATCGCACACAGGCACACAATCGCACACAGGCACACAATCGCACACAGGCACACAATCGCACACAGGCACACAATCGCACACAGGCACACAATCGCACACAGGCACACAATCGCACACAGGCACACAATCGCACACAGGCACACAATCGCACACAGGCACACAATCGCACACAGGCACACAATCGCACACAGGCACACAATCGCACACAGGCACACAATCGCACACAGGCACACAATCGCACACAGGCACACAATCGCACACAGGCACACAATCGCACACAGGCACACAATCGCACACAGGCACACAATCGCACACAGGCACACAATCGCACACAGGCACACAATCGCACACAGGCACACAATCGCACACAGGCACACAATCGCACACAGGCACACAATCGCACACAGGCACACAATCGCACACAGGCACACAATCGCACACAGGCACACAATCGCACACAGGCACACAATCGCACACAGGCACACAATCGCACACAGGCACACAATCGCACACAGGCACACAATCGCACACAGGCACACAATCGCACACAGGCACACAATCGCACACAGGCACACAATCGCACACAGGCACACAATCGCACACAGGCACACAATCGCACACAGGCACACAATCGCACACAGGCACACAATCGCACACAGGCACACAATCGCACACAGGCACACAATCGCACACAGGCACACAATCGCACACAGGCACACAATCGCACACAGGCACACAATCGCACACAGGCACACAATCGCACACAGGCACACAATCGCACACAGGCACACAATCGCACACAGGCACACAATCGCACACAGGCACACAATCGCACACAGGCACACAATCGCACACAGGCACACAATCGCACACAGGCACACAATCGCACACAGGCACACAATCGCACACAGGCACACAATCGCACACAGGCACACAATCGCACACAGGCACACAATCGCACACAGGCACACAATCGCACACAGGCACACAATCGCACACAGGCACACAATCGCACACAGGCACACAATCGCACACAGGCACACAATCGCACACAGGCACACAATCGCACACAGGCACACAATCGCACACAGGCACACAATCGCACACAGGCACACAATCGCACACAGGCACACAATCGCACACAGGCACACAATCGCACACAGGCACACAATCGCACACAGGCACACAATCGCACACAGGCACACAATCGCACACAGGCACACAATCGCACACAGGCACACAATCGCACACAGGCACACAATCGCACACAGGCACACAATCGCACACAGGCACACAATCGCACACAGGCACACAATCGCACACAGGCACACAATCGCACACAGGCACACAATCGCACACAGGCACACAATCGCACACAGGCACACAATCGCACACAGGCACACAATCGCACACAGGCACACAATCGCACACAGGCACACAATCGCACACAGGCACACAATCGCACACAGGCACACAATCGCACACAGGCACACAATCGCACACAGGCACACAATCGCACACAGGCACACAATCGCACACAGGCACACAATCGCACACAGGCACACAATCGCACACAGGCACACAATCGCACACAGGCACACAATCGCACACAGGCACACAATCGCACACAGGCACACAATCGCACACAGGCACACAATCGCACACAGGCACACAATCGCACACAGGCACACAATCGCACACAGGCACACAATCGCACACAGGCACACAATCGCACACAGGCACACAATCGCACACAGGCACACAATCGCACACAGGCACACAATCGCACACAGGCACACAATCGCACACAGGCACACAATCGCACACAGGCACACAATCGCACACAGGCACACAATCGCACACAGGCACACAATCGCACACAGGCACACAATCGCACACAGGCACACAATCGCACACAGGCACACAATCGCACACAGGCACACAATCGCACACAGGCACACAATCGCACACAGGCACACAATCGCACACAGGCACACAATCGCACACAGGCACACAATCGCACACAGGCACACAATCGCACACAGGCACACAATCGCACACAGGCACACAATCGCACACAGGCACACAATCGCACACAGGCACACAATCGCACACAGGCACACAATCGCACACAGGCACACAATCGCACACAGGCACACAATCGCACACAGGCACACAATCGCACACAGGCACACAATCGCACACAGGCACACAATCGCACACAGGCACACAATCGCACACAGGCACACAATCGCACACAGGCACACAATCGCACACAGGCACACAATCGCACACAGGCACACAATCGCACACAGGCACACAATCGCACACAGGCACACAATCGCACACAGGCACACAATCGCACACAGGCACACAATCGCACACAGGCACACAATCGCACACAGGCACACAATCGCACACAGGCACACAATCGCACACAGGCACACAATCGCACACAGGCACACAATCGCACACAGGCACACAATCGCACACAGGCACACAATCGCACACAGGCACACAATCGCACACAGGCACACAATCGCACACAGGCACACAATCGCACACAGGCACACAATCGCACACAGGCACACAATCGCACACAGGCACACAATCGCACACAGGCACACAATCGCACACAGGCACACAATCGCACACAGGCACACAATCGCACACAGGCACACAATCGCACACAGGCACACAATCGCACACAGGCACACAATCGCACACAGGCACACAATCGCACACAGGCACACAATCGCACACAGGCACACAATCGCACACAGGCACACAATCGCACACAGGCACACAATCGCACACAGGCACACAATCGCACACAGGCACACAATCGCACACAGGCACACAATCGCACACAGGCACACAATCGCACACAGGCACACAATCGCACACAGGCACACAATCGCACACAGGCACACAATCGCACACAGGCACACAATCGCACACAGGCACACAATCGCACACAGGCACACAATCGCACACAGGCACACAATCGCACACAGGCACACAATCGCACACAGGCACACAATCGCACACAGGCACACAATCGCACACAGGCACACAATCGCACACAGGCACACAATCGCACACAGGCACACAATCGCACACAGGCACACAATCGCACACAGGCACACAATCGCACACAGGCACACAATCGCACACAGGCACACAATCGCACACAGGCACACAATCGCACACAGGCACACAATCGCACACAGGCACACAATCGCACACAGGCACACAATCGCACACAGGCACACAATCGCACACAGGCACACAATCGCACACAGGCACACAATCGCACACAGGCACACAATCGCACACAGGCACACAATCGCACACAGGCACACAATCGCACACAGGCACACAATCGCACACAGGCACACAATCGCACACAGGCACACAATCGCACACAGGCACACAATCGCACACAGGCACACAATCGCACACAGGCACACAATCGCACACAGGCACACAATCGCACACAGGCACACAATCGCACACAGGCACACAATCGCACACAGGCACACAATCGCACACAGGCACACAATCGCACACAGGCACACAATCGCACACAGGCACACAATCGCACACAGGCACACAATCGCACACAGGCACACAATCGCACACAGGCACACAATCGCACACAGGCACACAATCGCACACAGGCACACAATCGCACACAGGCACACAATCGCACACAGGCACACAATCGCACACAGGCACACAATCGCACACAGGCACACAATCGCACACAGGCACACAATCGCACACAGGCACACAATCGCACACAGGCACACAATCGCACACAGGCACACAATCGCACACAGGCACACAATCGCACACAGGCACACAATCGCACACAGGCACACAATCGCACACAGGCACACAATCGCACACAGGCACACAATCGCACACAGGCACACAATCGCACACAGGCACACAATCGCACACAGGCACACAATCGCACACAGGCACACAATCGCACACAGGCACACAATCGCACACAGGCACACAATCGCACACAGGCACACAATCGCACACAGGCACACAATCGCACACAGGCACACAATCGCACACAGGCACACAATCGCACACAGGCACACAATCGCACACAGGCACACAATCGCACACAGGCACACAATCGCACACAGGCACACAATCGCACACAGGCACACAATCGCACACAGGCACACAATCGCACACAGGCACACAATCGCACACAGGCACACAATCGCACACAGGCACACAATCGCACACAGGCACACAATCGCACACAGGCACACAATCGCACACAGGCACACAATCGCACACAGGCACACAATCGCACACAGGCACACAATCGCACACAGGCACACAATCGCACACAGGCACACAATCGCACACAGGCACACAATCGCACACAGGCACACAATCGCACACAGGCACACAATCGCACACAGGCACACAATCGCACACAGGCACACAATCGCACACAGGCACACAATCGCACACAGGCACACAATCGCACACAGGCACACAATCGCACACAGGCACACAATCGCACACAGGCACACAATCGCACACAGGCACACAATCGCACACAGGCACACAATCGCACACAGGCACACAATCGCACACAGGCACACAATCGCACACAGGCACACAATCGCACACAGGCACACAATCGCACACAGGCACACAATCGCACACAGGCACACAATCGCACACAGGCACACAATCGCACACAGGCACACAATCGCACACAGGCACACAATCGCACACAGGCACACAATCGCACACAGGCACACAATCGCACACAGGCACACAATCGCACACAGGCACACAATCGCACACAGGCACACAATCGCACACAGGCACACAATCGCACACAGGCACACAATCGCACACAGGCACACAATCGCACACAGGCACACAATCGCACACAGGCACACAATCGCACACAGGCACACAATCGCACACAGGCACACAATCGCACACAGGCACACAATCGCACACAGGCACACAATCGCACACAGGCACACAATCGCACACAGGCACACAATCGCACACAGGCACACAATCGCACACAGGCACACAATCGCACACAGGCACACAATCGCACACAGGCACACAATCGCACACAGGCACACAATCGCACACAGGCACACAATCGCACACAGGCACACAATCGCACACAGGCACACAATCGCACACAGGCACACAATCGCACACAGGCACACAATCGCACACAGGCACACAATCGCACACAGGCACACAATCGCACACAGGCACACAATCGCACACAGGCACACAATCGCACACAGGCACACAATCGCACACAGGCACACAATCGCACACAGGCACACAATCGCACACAGGCACACAATCGCACACAGGCACACAATCGCACACAGGCACACAATCGCACACAGGCACACAATCGCACACAGGCACACAATCGCACACAGGCACACAATCGCACACAGGCACACAATCGCACACAGGCACACAATCGCACACAGGCACACAATCGCACACAGGCACACAATCGCACACAGGCACACAATCGCACACAGGCACACAATCGCACACAGGCACACAATCGCACACAGGCACACAATCGCACACAGGCACACAATCGCACACAGGCACACAATCGCACACAGGCACACAATCGCACACAGGCACACAATCGGACAGTATGTGATGAAGGGGCAGCAGATGAAGAGAGACAGGATGTGATTAAGGGACACAGTATGTGATGAAGGGGTAGTGTATGGTAAAGGTGGCACAGTGTATGATGAAGGGTATGATGATGCTCTTGTATTAAAAATCAAGCAACATTATTTTTCCAAAATCTGAAGTTTTGAAGTTGAATTAAAATAATTAATAATAAAGGATTTCCTTCATTTCAATTCAAAGGGGTAACGTTGGTGAATCTAAATATATTTTGGGGTAAAAGATAAAAAAAAGTTCCCTGACCTCTGCTCTAGAGACACACATGGGGGGGAGATTGGATGGCTTTAGAGACGCACAAGAGGGCAAGAAAGGCTGGATGGAGGTATATTTAATATGTGTAGATTTCTATATTTTATTAGTTAATTCCTCATGTAGTTTTACTTTCAGAAATTTGCTTTAATTGAATGTAATCCAGTAAATTGTTTTGTGTATTTGTATGTGTATTGTATAGCAAAAACTAGGTTGAAATGTGTATTATATGATGATAACTAGGATGCAATGTGTATTGTTGAAACAGTCTGTGGGTGTAACAGATTATACGCAGATAATTTTATTTGTTTCATTGATACAGCCATCCTCCGGCCATGACTTTTTGACGACACCCATTGACTTATTGGTGGGCCCCCGTAAAAATTAGTAGATGTCCCGTTTTGAGGGAAAAAAAAAATGGTCACATTATGTAAGCAGGACCTGTTGCTTAGTTCTAAAAGGTTTTTCGTTTTGACAGGCAAGTTCCTTTGGAATAACAGCTTGGAAGAACGGACCCTTACAGATGAAGATTCTGATGTAGGTGAGTATGTAACGTTCTTTTTTAATTATTTAATTGTATCGTGCCAGTTCATGTTTAGGTACATTTTGTTGGGCACTACAGGCTGCAGCAGGCCTTAGATGTAGAATGGGAATGCTGGCACTTGTGGTTAGCATAGCGGCCATGGTTATGCTGGTGCTTGCAAAACTTAAAGCACCAGCATGACCAATCAGTTAATGGCAGCCTGGGCTTTCTGGGACCTGTAGTGCATAACACAATGGTGTATTTACTATTTTAAGTGTTTCAGAGGGATTGGATATATTTATTTATGAATTACTTTTGACTTTATTTATTAGATCTTCGCAGCCATATTGCGCACCCAATGTTTTCTGTATGCAGATGGTTGCGCAGACCTAAAATACAACATCACCCACATTGCACTGGCCCTGATAACCGTGCAATGTTAGTGATAAAAATGGCTGCAGTGTTTAATTGTTTCAAATAGGCCCCGCACATTGCAGGGAATGGACTCGGCCAAAAGAGATTTACATATCCCAAAAGTCATAACCCAATAGATCCAGTATTTGCCCATTTTATTCTATAAATAGGTCCCCAATTGTACAACCAACAGGATTTAATTTAACTGATTCACAAGTATTCACAATTCTTTTTATGGCAACATATAAAACTTTCTTTTCAATTGTGCACTGTATTTAGTCATTACATGCATGTATGTTTTCACATACTAGGGATATTATAATTGAGCTTTTTCACTTGTGAGCTATAGGTCAAAACTGTCTAAAAAGTGTATGAAGCATATTGTAGTATTTAAGGTAAGAATCAGACAAACATTTGGCTTATTTCACATAGTTTTACATACATTGTAAAAATAAACTCTGAACTTGTGACATGCGTGAAATTAAAATGAAGGCACGGAAGACATGAGCAGTGATAACTAGTCAGCAGGTGAACCTCAGGCTTATCAATTCTTTGACTTGACATGTGTGAATTCGTCTGGAGAATGCTCTGAATTAACCCTGACTAATTCACTCCTAGTGCTGATCTGTTGTTAGACACATATATTCTACTGGAATTACTTCAACATCATGCATTCACAGAAGGGCTATTCCTAAAGTATGTCCTAGGGGGTTACAATACCTGGCAGGAGGGAACACAAATGAAAATGCTAAATGTTCTCTTAAATCAGTGTAAGCAATTCTGTAGGAAATTAGACAACCAGAGGAACCAGAATATATTGAAATAACCCAGGTCTCTGGGAGGTCACACAATTAAGAAGGCCAAAAGAAAATGCAAGGAGGGAGAAAGCGTCTTGAGAAATATTGCATTAATTTAAAAGTGCAACATGAGAATTCTGAGGGATTCAATTCCTTCTGGTACCTTTTCTTCTTTTCGTGTACCTCATTGGGTATTGTGAATCAAGGCCTCCAAACTGGTAGTACTCATAAACTGATCTTCCCCCTTGCCTGAGGCATCCAACCTTTGGCTCTGTGTGCTATAGAATTACTGTACAATTCAATGGTCTGAGGCTTGATAGATGTATACTATAATTTCTGCCTAGCAAGGAAATCACTTATGTGTAACTCAGTACTATGAAAGGTAAGAATGTTAAAAAAAATCTTAATCTGCAAATATGTTGACTTGATTGAAACAAATAAACAGCAAAAGTTTGGATAAAGCTATATAGTGTCATGGCCTGTTTTAACCTGCATGTGTTGCATAGAGTAACTGCCATTATAAATGTTTTATATATTGTGTATTGTTTTTTTTTATTTCTAATTGGGATCAAGATGACTCAAAACTATTGCAAAATAACAGTAAATCAAGAATTTCTTCCTTTCTCTCTCTTTCTCTCTAGCACACACACACACAAACATACACACGCACACGCACACACACATGCACACGCGCACACACACACACACACACACACACACAGCCATTGCTGTCATAATCAAATATGTTTTTATACATAACTATTGGGCATTACTATAGCTCCAATTTTTTAAAGTCACAAAGCCAGGCTAAAACATAGATTACATGCTTCACTACCCTGCATAAGATGTATAAAAGGCTAATATTATACTATATAATGCAAACCATCATCACATATTGCACAACATAAATAGTAGTGCTGCAAGCTCACAAAAGTATACAATCATTTTATACTGTTGCTATTTTGTTTACCTAAAATCCCATATACTACAACTACAATTAGAAAAGGTTGTGCTCATCATTTTAGAAGCATGGTTTATAAGTTTGAATATTATAGTAAATATTCATAATTTTTATTATTGCCTTGTGAATAGACAGAATATAGCACTGTTATAAACAAAGGCTTCTGTCTGTATTTAGTTTGTGTGATTATTAAGTATATAAAAAAATATGTACTACATTTAGATGAAACTCTAACTATTCAATGAAACGTCCACATATAGAAACATGGTTACCAAGCAGGTACAGCATACATGTAGGTGACAAAAGACAGTTATATTTATGGTGAGGAGTGTTACTGCAGATGTACACTATAATTATTATGTAGTCCTTTAGCAAAAATTTTTATATAATATGTTAAATAACTAATATGGCAAACGCTGTTCTTATTTGTTGGTCTCAGTATACACAAAATATTATTTGTTGCTATTATAAAGTTTAAAATGCATTGGGACTTTGAGATGAAATATATTCCGTGTAACTATTTTCATTTATGTTTCAGAAGAATTGTTTTGTTTTGGCTTTTTTGTTCATTTCTAATTGTTTTGCTGGTTTGTTATTTTACATCTCTTCCACTTAAACAATTAATTTCTCATGTAAGCATCCCCCCATTTTCCCACACTAGCAGCCAAAGCTTGTAGCAATCATCTTGCACATGAAAGAGATCTTTCTCTCCAGGCTATTGTACAAATGTGCACAATATGACCAGTTAGAGTATACTGTGTGCATGTGTTTATAGATGCACTTTGGACTATCATGCAGATGCACATCTTACATGTTGCATAATTGCCTATATTTATTTAACGTTTGAAGGCATATTGTTGTCATTAGTGTTGTAATTTATTCTATAGTGCCATGCAATGTGACTGCATAAACAATAGTATAAGTATAACAAACACCACCTGAAAAGAAAATGTCACTGTATGTGTTTAGAAGTACCCTTCTAGAGTATCTAGAGTACCCGTATGTAGTTAGAGGACACTGTAACTGAAACAAACTGTAATAGTGTATAGTGGTGTAAAATATGCAAAATATACATAAACATCTGAATGGTATCATTCTCACAAATGCATTTTTTTATAGTCAGTTGTTGAAAGGATTATTATGCTTTAAGGCTTTAGCTGGGTACACACCAATGCAATTAACGGGAAGATAACCTGGAATGATAATGCAGGATCTTATGATTTTATGTGTGCGTGTGTATATAATAGATCTATGTAACATTACTAATACTTTAACAAATGAGAATGAATACTCCCTGGGAAGCTGGGAGGTCTAAGGCCTAATGACATGCACCAAGCAAGTGACAAGGGTTATCAGTGCTCAATTACATCCGAGTGTAAATTTTGACACCTCTTCTGCTAGTTTACCTCCCCCTTTCTTAGGTTATGACTGTGAGTATACCAGACTTAGAGCTGACCGTCCATTTTTCCAGCATGCTGTGATGGGGCAAATAGAGGCATACTCAAGCAATCCCAGACATACCTGGGTTAGGTCTCAAGGAAATTGGAGTCGTCGTTCCAAGACTGATCTGACATCTGTCATCACACAGGATAGTAGGAGACTGGTACAGAGAGTAGCATAGTTATTCACTGGTGAGCTATGCTAGTAGCCAGATGCAAAATATCACGTAACAGCAATATAATAGTTTCATATATTGAATAACTATCATAATTAACATCCAGCAACCATAGCTATGCAAGATTACCACAATAGTACAAATAAGTACTGTGCTCAGTGCTGCATAAGATATTTTCTAGGTTGTAACAAACTAAGATAGAGAGGAGCATGTTTATGCATGTATTTTGCATTAGGTTTTTGCAGGGAAGACCCATAGCAAGGAAATGGAGCGCAAATCTGTACTGGGGGGACTTATACCATGCCTCTTCCTCTATCTGGCACTGCACAGTGCAACCTTCAGCCACCAACCAGGGCCAGCACGATGCACTCTGCGGGGGGATGCGGCACATCCAGGCGCCATGCTGAATAGGCGCCACCGCTCACCCCCTGCTTCTCAGAGCTGACATTTAGCCAGATCTGTGACAACTGTGAGAGCCAGCGCCTGTCCTCAAAACAGTGGCGCCAGCCTGTGCTGTAGGTAGATGCTAAATCCAAGTGGGCTAAAGGACCTCTCCCGATGTCACACCCATGTGACCAGTCACCTGATCAGAGCGAGAAGTCGGTATTTTCTCTGTATTCCTCAGTATTTCCTTGTCCCGGGCACAGCAGTGTGATCCTAATATAATAAGAGAAGGGCGTAAACATGCTAGCACCGACCCTGCCACCAACAACATTCTACATGCACTGACAATTATCAGAAGCCGACAGCTCAGGCAGTCTATGAGTGCTGAGCACTGTCTAAGCTTCCAACCTCTTCCGTGTCCTCCGTGGGTGCAGGGGTGCACGGTAGACGTCTGCCACAGGATCCCCTCATCTCTGTACCCTTAGATCTGCATCCCCTGCTCCCAATATAGTTACACCACAGTTCAGATGTGTTGTAAATGGCAGGATACATGCATATGAATTTATAAAATAAGTCCCCTTAATGTAGTTCTGAGTAGTGCTTATGACTTTTTTTTGCAATATTTTTATATTTACCGTATTTCCCCATGTATAAGACGCACCTTTTTTAGACCGAAAATAGGTCTAAAAACCAGGTGCGTCTTATACAGGGGATGTAAGACTGAACTTACCTTTTCAGTCCCTCCAGCGGTCCCTCCGGCAGTTTCAGGCTCTCTCACCCGCAGCTCTGACTCCGGCTGACTCCCTGGCGGTGCGCGCTTTACACTGACGTTACGTGATCTTAGGTCACACAGCGTCAGTGTACAGCGCGCACCGCCAGGGAGCCAGCCGGAGTCAGAGCTGCAGTGGAGATAGCCTAAAACTGCCTGAGGGACAGCCGGATGAACAGAAAAGGTAAGTTCAGTCTTAAATTCCCTGATCCCTTGTATAAGATGCCCCCATTTTTAAGTTAATTAATGCTAAAAATAATACATTAAAAAAAAAACATTTAAAATCGTTTTTTTTTATTTAGGCTCTAAAAATGGGGTGCGTCTTATACAAGGGAGCGTCTTATACGTGGGGAAATACGGTATATTGTATTTTAATGTGTACTATGCTGTCCATCTCTGCCCGGTATGTCTGTACTGTATTTTGTTGTTGTCTTTTTGTACGGTGCTGCGGACACCTAGTGACACCTTCTAAATAAACGATAATAATAATAATGATAATAATAATAATAATAATAAAAATAATAATAATAATAATCACTTTCTGTAAACCAGATGGCTATGTTACATGTCTCTGACTAATACTCTGACTAATAAAATAAGGGAATTCTTTCTGCATTACTTAGATGGGCAACATAAAATCACATATTCTTTTTTGGACTAACATGTAACATTTATAAGATAATAGAATATTCAGGAGAACTTCTTAAATCTGTAAAATTTACTGAATTGAGCCCTATGTATTTAACCTAAAAGCTCAAGCACCAGTTATGCTTTTATAAAATATCAACCCTTCCCCCAACAGATCACAAGACCAAACTCTACAACTGCAACTTAACATGTTGCATGCATCAGTTCTAGATGGGCCATTCACATGGAAACAATCCTTAAAATACATTTTCCACTTATTTCCATTTATTCCAAAATAAAACAACCATGTGTGCTATAAGAGTAAGCCTCAATTTATTAACCTCCTAAAGATCAAGCATTTTTTTGTTTGTTTTGTTGTATTGGAAAAAAGATAAAAAAAATATATGGCAATTACAATTTAGTTGTACATAAATTTTTAGCTGTTCTCTATGTATTTTGAGAGGTTAATCTACACCTTGGCAACATTTTCTTACAACACAGGGAGTGTTGTAACTACTACTAAATAAATGTCTGAAGATTAATTATTTAGTATACAATCTATACAGCATTTATGCACGATGTGCTGGATCCAGACTTAAGAAGGGGCTTGAAATTAAGAGAGGAAAGTTACTTCTGGGCTAAACCATAATTCATCTGTTACAAACAGTATTAGAGTTGAGAGGTGATGTTTCTTATATTAAGTCTAAATAACAGTGTAAAAGCAAAGCTGGTCAGTATCTGTGTGCAGTAAACAATTCAAAGATATATCCCTGCATACAAAGTATACAATTATCTTGACTCCCCCCTGAAATCAACATGGTTTAGCCCAGGAGTAACTTTCCTCTCTTAATTTCAAACTCTTTCTTAAATCTGGATCCAGCTCGGTGTGCAAAAGAAGATTGTATTTTCCATGCAACACAATATTACACTGCAACCCTTACATTACAATACAATGCAGCAGAAAAGTGCTATCTTCAGGATGCTTTATCTACGCATAAGTGAAATGTCGCCACGCATGTGCAGAAGGGTGAAGACGGAGGTCTTGCCAAGATACATATAAGGTACTATTGATTAACGCAGGATTACCGTCCTCTGAAAGCAATACTTTTATATAACAATAGAATGAAGAATGAAAGTAGTAGTGTTTCTTTCTCACCGTATAGTATATGTAGCCCATTGCCTGTCTATATTACTGAGGATAAAAAGTTATTAACTTTGTAACTTTCACACATTACACAATTAAGGCCTGATGTATATGACCCAATACTTCAATACTTACTACAGCCTATTCAATGAATGGGTATGGTTTGTTAGAGTGTATTTCAGGCTATGCTAATGGAAAGGATCCTGTAATGATTTTATCATTTTCTTATACAGAAGGTCAGGTCCTCTACAGAAAATCTGTTAGTGGAGGATATATGTATACTAGTTGAAAAATAAATACTGACTGGCAAGGGCAGAAGTAAACTGGATGGAGGTAGATGGCATGTGCTGTGCCCCTCCCCCGCTCATCTCGCACATGTGCAGTGTATTGACCAGGCGGAGACTGGTCTGCATCTGCGCAGGCAGCTGTCAAAGTCTGGTAGCTTAAGACAGTGCTCAGAACACAGTCTATAAGAGTACTGTATGTAAATACATTACAAACAGCTGTTGGCAATGTATGTATTTATAAACAGCACTCAACACTCATAGGGCCTGATTCAATTAGCATTGCGGCCCGCAATAGACGGGAAAATGTTCGCAGAGCGCATTTTCCCCTCTTACGGTAGCCGATTTTTATACACATCTCTATGAGGTGCGTATAAAAAATAGAAAAAAAAAATTTGCACAAACAGCATCGCACCGCAAATACGTGAGAGTCCCAAGCGCTGTCTTAAGCTGCCAGCCTCTGACAGCTTAGATCTCCATGGATGCAGAGTGGGCAGCTGCCATGAGGTACCCTCTCTTCTGGGTTCTTCAGCAGTGCACCCCTCTGCTTCTGTGGAAGTTATGCTACTGGTTGAGGCCTCAAACATGTGGACCCCATGACCAGAAAAATAACAAGGGCCTAACAGGGATGGTTCTTATCTGGGACACCAGTCCAGGGGGGCGACATTCCTCTTGGGAACTAAAACTAGAAGAACCAATCAAATTTAGCTTTTCAAATGTAATCTCTTTTCAATGATTTGGTAGGATTAAATAGTGTGTATATCAAGGGGTACTAATGCAGATAAGTCTATCATTGTTTTGTAATTTACTTATACAGAGAATGGAGGTCTAGTCCTTTACACAAAGCATTTTAGTGGAGGATATAAGGTTTCTTGAGGCATGAGGGATATTAGGGTATATGCCCTCCAGGCCATTTCCATATTGTACTTCCTCAGAGCAAGTCAGTGTGCCAACTGCATGATATTTTTATTTTATTTTATTTCTTACAGAGTACAGAGATTAGTATCCAGTCTTATAATATATTTAAATTATTATATTATTACTGTTATTACTATTATTGGGGTAGATCCAGAACTACGTTTGCCGTACGTTTATTCGCGTAGCGTATTTTCGTGCGCGTAAATTCGTTGCACTCCCCTTGGCGCACCCCTTGCACGGACGTATTTTGTTAAGATACGCTTTTCAAACCCTACCTTAACTTTTTTTCAACGTAACCGCTGTCATACGCACAGGTACGTATGGGCTAGACGAATTTACGCAGCTAAGCACGCCCATACTGTACACTTTAAATACAACCCCCCGCCTACTTCACGTATTTCAGATGTATTTTGTTGTAACGTAAAATTGGCACGCCCACACGTAATTATTTACGTGACACATACGTGAATGGCCCATATGTTCACAATTACGCTACATTAATGTATGTATTTTCTATGGTGCGCATGCGCAGTGCGTACAAAACAGCGATTTTACGCCTCTGCCACGCGTAAATTCTCTCTGAAGCGTTGTTCTGGATCAGGCCCATTATTATTACTAGAAATCAAAAGCTGGTTACCAAAACAATTATCTGTTTGAAACATTAGATATAAATAAAACTTTTTAATGCCTTTTTATTTATTAATACCCTGGTTTATCTGGTCCAAATAAATCTTATAAATAGACCAGAGCCATAGGAGAACCTTAGTAAATCAGTATGTCTGTTGTAGTTGATTATAAAGTGAAATAGCTATTTAAGTAATGATTTAAGTAATGATCAGCTAACAGCAATTCTGTCTCGCTGCATGAATGCTCATGTCTACCTTTCCTCAATACCTCCCTAAAAATGTGTGTGTTTCTTCCCAGGCTGTTATCTTCTAGGTGGTGCCAATCTACCTCTAGCATAGGGTGAAATTCTTAGGTAAATGATCAAAGTCTCATGTAAGAATCAAAGACTTCTCTATGTTTTACTCTGGTCTTAAATATGTGCAGACAAGCATTTTACCCAGACCATTCCTAACAAATAAATCAATAAATCGCACTGAATCCAGACTTATGCAAAACGTTAATTATCCACTGACAATGATCCTCCAGAGCCAGACTTCTGTCATAGAAGTGTTTCTGAAGGTGGTGCGGGACAGCGTGTAATTAAATAGTGCAGCAGGGGCATGTTTCAGCCCTTACATACAATCCAGCTTATTATGGTAGGGTCCACAGCTCTTAAATCTTTGCATGCAAAGGGAGTGATTGCTTCTCGCACACAGAAGGGATCTGGCTTCAGGTCTCAGCAGCCTGGCATGGCAGATGTGGAGGTCTAGATCCGATCCAAGCCGGCAAGACAATCGACAGAGAGACTGCATACTGACAATGCATAACAATCACTGCCCTGCACCTATTAGGAATGGCTCAGCAATGTTTGGATCATTGGGCCAAATCCTGAGCTAAGCACGCTAGCGTATTTCCGCTAGCCAAAGATGTCATATCGGCTATTTGTATTTACTGCGCATGCGCACGGCAGATGAACATACGTACCATCAGAGTAACTATGAACAAAGGGGTGGGTTATCTATATGACACCCGTAATTACACTTTGTAGGCCGAGTGAAGCATTTAAATTGGACAGTATGGGCCGGGTTAGGCCGTCACGAATGTAAATCCATTACGTACGTCAGTACTTACACTATGAAAAATTAAGGTATGGTTGGGGCAGCGTAAAATGGCCAAAGCACGTACGAGCGAGGGCAGTGCCTAGGGGAGTGCATAGAAATTTGTGTAAATATGCTATGCGCTTTAACGTAACTAGCCCATAGGTCTGGATTTACCCCATTATCTCTCCAGCATGTATATAAAGAGCACAGTGGCCCCGATCCAGATCTGAGTGTACGCCAGCTGGCGTGACATTTTTTCTGCATGATTTGCTACTGAGCATGCTCAGAGCTGAAGAGCATGTAAGCAAGTCCCATTCAGATCATAGCGCAACCTTGGCATCCAAGACTTGTGCTCTGAGGGGCGTGTAGCGGGAGGTAAGGGGTGGAGGGACATAGTCAATGTACAGTAAGGGTGTGCCAAGGCAAGTGCACCTGATCCTGGTCAGAACGCAGACGTAACATAGGTTACTTTACTTTAAATTTGCACCTACTGCAGGTCATGTGTAAGTCAGGGGGGCACTCATTCACCATTCAAAATACTCCTGACCTTGATTGTTGTTCAGGAAAATATATTAGAACTGGAATCGCTTTTGTTATTTAGTTTTTTAATAGCAGTAAAAAAATATATATATATTTTTATTATTTTCATATTTTACAACATAAACATTATGGACCGGATTCTCAACTACGAATATTTTTCCTTACGTGCCTAGTTATACATGCAGAGTTACTACACACACGTAGTAACTATTTTACACTATCTACATAGCGTTTTCTTCCGTAGATTGCGTACATGTGGTAGGCACGTTAGTAAAAATATTCGTGGTTGAGAACGTTCAGAGTTACGTGGCATAACATCTGCCACACACATGCGCAGTACATACAAAACAGCGTTTTTACGTCAGCGGCTAGTGTACTTAGTTCTGGATCTACCCCTTTGTTATTTACTTCCCATCCAGATGTCCCGTTTACTTGCGCATGTGGATTGAACATAACAATCTGTCCATTACAGCACACAAGTACAGCACGCAGGATGCACTACCATTGGCACTCAGATCTGGATCAGGGCCGGTGAAACGGTTTTTACCAGAATTCAAAACATTAAAATAAACAACAACAAATAAAAAAAATGTGATACTTTCAGTTAGTGAGCATAATTTGCAAATCTATCATTGTGTTTTTGTATAACTACAATATGCTTTCCAGTGCTTTTGGATATATTTGTTTTAAGACTACAGTTAAAATACATTTCTAATAGTTAATGCTTACCATAAGAACTTTTTAGCTTGCCATATTTTGCCAAGCACTATGTCATGGCTCCCTGTAAAACAGAACTTCCTCTACACTAAAGGTTTATTTCAGATTCCATTTTTGAAAGTAACAGGCAACTGGGTTCCCTTGGGGAGCTTTAACGTGACAGCATACAGTGTAACCTTTCTTTGATATGGCTCTTAAATCCCAGAATGTCAGCTATTAGGCTAGAAACTTACAGTGTCAGTCAAATTACAAAGAAGGTGAGGGACAAGTCATTGATTGTGGGCACTTTAGGTGGTGATTTTTCCCTGTAGAATGTAGGTCTCCCGTCAAATAAAATTTCTATCTATCTATCTATCTATCTATCTATCTATCTATCTATCTATCTATCTATCTATCTAATGATGGTGAAAATCTGCACTCAAATTATCATGATATCATATAATGAGATAGAAATAAAGGCCCAGATCCTGGGCTACGGATGCCAGGGGAATGACGTACTCTGTGTGCATAATTCCCTTGTCAGCTATGATGTGTGCATGCGCACATCATAATTACACTAGCGTACCGGCCGGCGTATGTAACGTTAGTTATGTACGCTGGCCGGTACATTAAAGGGGCCGGCCATATTTTTACGTCTGCCTATATGGCGGAGATAGGCATTTAAATTAGGGAGCAGGGCGGGGGAAGGCCGATTACGACAAGCTCTGTGGACGTAAGTGTCAGATTTTACTACCTTGAGCGGGAAGTGCAGGGGGCGTGCATTCCCCACTAAACTGTCGTAACTAAAGACCACGCACGTCCGTAAGACGTGCGTTGGTCTGGATCCAGCCCATAGAGCCTTATTATGGAAATCCTATATAAAGCATGTGGGGAGTGGTAATGTTATTCTATAAGTCTCCCATTAAAAGCATAAAAATGCAACCATCTTGTCAGAAACTATCAACAGCTGATGTGTGTCCTCATTTTGCATATAAAATCATCACTAGACTCCATCTTGTTCCCATATGTATATATTTGACTGCACGTCCAATATTGTGTTTTTGGGGCCATAGAAAACAACATATCTAAAAATTCTGTGTTTGCACCTTAATAAAAGGATATTCTTTGTTTTAAAACATAGATTCCTAGGAAAACAAAATCCCATGAGGTTAGTTGCAAAACTGTTAAAATTATAGGGAACTTAAACTTCCTTGAGCAGTATTCGTTAGCATAAGAACAGAACAGATTCCAATTGAGACTCTCTGCATGGGATCTATACCCAGTAGGGTGTACTGTTTCTATCCTGGCCTGAGGGACCAACAGAGCACTACAAAAGTTCATCAAAACTAAAATACAGGCTCAGAATCTGCACATGGCAGGGAGAATAGGGAAGGTATCACCGGGTCAGGACCTTTGACAGAATCATGTGGTTCAATGCAATAAAGAAATTGGTGGACAATTTTGTTACTGCACAATATATTACAACTGAGAACAATGTAAATGAATTTTTCATTGGGTAAATGATTTGTATTGCTATCCAGTTATTGCTCTGTTTACCTGCTGCTTCTGTTTCTCTTTAAACCTAACTTGATTTGACTCTTCAAAGAATATTTCCTAATGTTTGTATTGTCTGTCAAAGGGCTCATCAAGATGAGTTCTTTTTCTTGTGACATTCCAAGCCTCTTGAAGTCTGTACAGTGCTGTAAATATATGGCACTTACTTGAATTTCTGCGCCATTATCTGAAAAATCTCTTATACCTTTATGCTACCTTTATGCTATTTTTTTTATTGAGTTTTGTTTTGTAATCGTGAATTTCCCAAATGTAAAGGAGGACTTGGTAATAGAAGGCAATATTATTTTAAGCACAAATGGTCAAATACTTATGGCCTGTCTCAATGTGATGCCATCATCTATTACCTCCAGTAATGCCCTAGGTAAAACTTGATCTGACGCACCCTAAAAACAATATATACTTTCATTTGGTTACTTTCGCTCCTAAAGTAATATGGCCCCCTTTCTCGTTAGTCAGTCTAACTCTCTCTCTCTCTCTCTCTTTTCTTTATATCTGCCTCTATAGCACAGTGGCTCAGTTATTAGCGCTTGTGTTCACCCCGTGTTTGTGTTGGTTCCCTCCCATACTCCAAAAACATGCTGGTAGATTAATTGGCTTCTGACTCAATTAACCTTAGTCTGTGTGTTTCTTTATGTATGTGTTAGGGAAATTAGAATGTAGCTACAATGGGGCAGGGATTCTCTGTAAAGTGTTACATAATCCAGGGTTGCTGTCTTTTCAATGCTTCTCTCCAAGGGATCCCGGAGGGATAAGATAGATGCCAATATGGGAGCAGAGTTTAATTACGTGATTTATGCAAATCACTTCCCCCAGCACCCTCCCCTGATAATCAATGATATTTTTTATAGTGTTATTAGGTATGGGGGTGGGGCCTGATGATGCTAATTACATAATCAAGTCCCACCCAGTCTCTAGTAACATTGGGCCTGATCCAGAGCTACGATGTTACACTGAGCGCTGTAGCGCTCAGCATAACATCGCTGCTCTAGCCCGACACTTCCCCTTGTAGGAGCGTATTAACTCTCCCTTACGCCGGCTGAAGGCTACCCTAACTTCAGCCGGCGTAAGGGAGAGTTGATACGCTGGGACGGCGGCATTAGTACGTTAATTAGATTTTCCGGCTCTTCCAGGAGAACTGCCTGAAATTTAGGAGTCTCCCGGATATTCAGGGAGAGTCGTCAGCCCTGACATAATCTGATGGCGTTATATAAAAACCTGTTAATAAATAATACATGTTTTTTCTCTCTTGCATTCCCCACTATTCTATCTAATCATGTTTCCTCCTGCTATTAGTTTAAATTTTACACTTTCAGTTTATCTCCCTGTGAATAACCCTTTTCAAGTTTTTGTCAGATAGACCCACACAGGGGGAGAGAGGACATAGGCCCGGGTTCACAACTACAAACATTTTCCCATACGTCCGTAATTTGGCGATAGTAGCTACTATGCATTTTACGTAATCTACGTCTCGTTTTGTTATGTAGATTAGATATAGGCGGCCTGTGGAGACAGCATATATGCAATCTACATAACGAAATGATACGTAGATTACGTAAAAAATAGTTACTACGCATGCATTGTAGCTACTATCAGGAAATTACAGACCTATGGGGAAGACATCCATAGTTGTGAATCCGGGCCTATGTCCTCTCTCCCCCTGTGTGGTCTAGTGACACAGCGTTGCAGAACCTTTGTCAGAGGGAGAGAGGACACTATTGTAATTGTCTATGCGCTACACAATAAATGTCTATGCGCTACACAATATCAGGAGCCCGCTCCCGACATAAATCAAACATACCAAAAGGTCAAATCATTGTACTAGAGCATTTCTGGTACAATTATTGGGCGTATGAAAAATCCATTATGACCATACACTAAAGCGATAATTGTCCGAACTCTCAGTACTTGTATCATTGGTCTGATAATCGTTCTAGTGTAAGGCCAGCTTAAGAGCAAAACTTGATGGCATTTACAAGGTTTTGCTGTGGTAAATCCAGGGAGTAGAAGGATAGAACGATATGGGTATAAGATCAAATTCAGAATCCCTAATATCAACAAAACAATTGTGGAATTCTATATAATTAAATCTGCACAGGGGTAGACAAATAATTAGTAGTCCAAATGAAATCAATTAAATAATTAGTAGTCCAAAAGAAATCAATTAAAGCTGTCTGGCTGTGTAAAGGTGTCCACTTGGTGTAGTTCCTAATTCAAATGCACCTGAAGCACACACCCCGGCAGGATTGCCAGGAATGAATGTGGAAACAGGAATGATAAAAATAGAGAAAAGTTTAATAAACACACTTATGCAACAAATATATAAAAACAAAGAGCAGCAGTCTTCAAAAAAAAAAAGCATGGAGTGTCTCCAGCTGTCCCGGGTATGCTGGATCTTGAATGGAGTTTAGAAGTGGCAAAAGAACATCAATTGGAACGCCTCTAGATAATCACACCTGTGATTATCGGTACCAATTATTGTTTCCCCGTCGCTGAAAAGGATTACAGTGTATATTGCGTTGTGATACTGAGTATTTATGCATTTGGAATGTGTAAATTGGCTGTTTTGCGTAATTCTGGATCTGGCCCTGATTGTGGTGATTTGCCACCGAGGAGATATTTGTACAGGTTTTACCTCAATAACTTGGATGCCTTGTCCCCTCTTCAAAGAAATCAGGATTTTTGTTTATTGAAGTAGAAAAAACATTCTACTGAGCACGATGATGGGGTTAGTCACAAAGTGCGCCTATTCTTATCTATTACTGAGCATAAACAATGTGGAACTTTATATTACATCCCTATGGGGTGCACGATAAAATCCTTGATGTAGATGCACACATTCTGAGTATAGAAAACAGTGTCACACCTCGCGGCAAAGGCCGCATTACTTACCCGACCAGAAGACTGCTCACCTCGGTCCTCTCCCTCCGGGCTGTCAGACGGTCACAGCAGCGAGGTCCTCGGCGTTCTCCGGCGTCCTCGTGCAGCGCTGGGCGCCGCCATCTTGGGGAAGTGTCACGTGACTCTGTGCAGGCCCGGGGAGCATGTGACGGAGGAGCCAATCAGCTGCAGGGGCGGTCTATTTAAACCCCCGTCAGCTGTAGCTCAGTGCCAGATCTTCGTGACCACAAATCTAGAAGCCTGGTTCTTGTGTTCCTGCTCTGTAGCTGATTCCTGTCTGCTCTACAGCCTGCAATCTCCATTGCTTCAAAGCTGCATTTAACCCTCGCTGTTACCACAGCTCATCCCAAGCT
>WWET01000401.1:645374-675321 GCA_011038615.1 Limnodynastes dumerilii
AATCCTGCAGCCTCATACCTACCTGCCAGTACAGTAGCTACATACCTGCCTGCCTGACCTGCGGTCATCTACCTGCCTGTCGGCCCTGCAGCCACCTACCTGTCTGCCTATCCTACAGTCACCTGCCTGCCTGTATTGAAGTCATCTACCTGCCTGCCACAGACTTCATCTCTCTACCACCATACAGCATTCACCGGCCTTACCTACATTATTGCTCCACCTATCTTCATCGATCCACTGTACCTACCTGTCTATGCACCAGCAGTATTTAAAACCAGCCAGCTTCATATTTAAAGCTTCTGCTCAACCGCCTACACCCCGTTCAGAACAACTCAAGAACGTGACAAACAGCATATACAATATATAGTATAAAAATATCCCGTAAAGAAAACATGTAAAAATGAAAACAAGGTTAAAAACGATATTGATACATAACATAACATAACAAATCACAATATTCCTGAGTATAATATTGTAGATTAGGTCCATAGGTAGAGAAACGTTCACAATTTGAGATTATTAAGGGATGATAAATTCTACATAATGGAGAACTGGGACGTATATTAAGATGTTAATAGGGCAGTGTTGGACCAACTGCTATGGAAAAAAATGTATTATTCATGTATTACAAGGTTTTCATATTTTGCCAGCATATCACATAGCGCTTTACTGTTTATAACAATCATTTATAACATAACATGAGTAGTAAAAAACAAACTGAATAGGTTAGAGGGAACTGTTTGCAAGTTTACAATCTATAGGACATTGTGTTTGATACTTGAGTGCTATATATCACACAGTGGACCAACTAGCTTGTATGGTAAAAGTACTGAGTGCTCTGTTTAATGTAGTCACACAGCAATGTTAGTAACAAAATGAAGGGTAACTTTAGTATGAAAAGAAAAATTAGCAAGTTAGTGTAAATCATGTAACAGAAATGTAAATAGGATAAAAAAAAAAAGTGGTTCTAAGTAGAGTAAGTCAGTTGAGGAATTTAAGCTTGTCTGAACAGTTCAGTTTTAAGGGAGCACATGAAAGTTTGGAGAATAAAGGATAGTCTAAATGGGCAAGGAAGGTTATTCCAGACAGTGGGTGCAGCCCAGGCGAAGTCCTGTGAAGTCCTGATACCAGGTCACAGGAGAAGTCCTGTGACCTGGTATCAGAGCATTTATTAAGTGTATAAATGAGTTGCAGTCTGCCTGACACTGAGCACAACGCTGGTCCAAAAACAGATCACTTTGGACCAGCGGAACGGAGTCTAATTACAAGCCAGGTATTTTCTCGTGTGGATAGACTTGGCTGCAAGTAGTGGCAGGTCGCAGCCCTCTGGAGAAGAGCACAGATGCCGAGATGGTGATGGGATCTGCTGTGAGCAGGAGTAATGGAGACAGGTAGTGGAGGTGCAGCTTCCGAGACTAGATGTAGGGACTGGAGACAGGGACACAAGGATAGCTGGAACCGAAGCCACAAGGATAACAGGAACCGGCAGACACAGGCAGAGTAACTGTAAAGATGAGGACATCAGGAACTGGAGACATGATGAACAGGAATCAGAGCCATGAGTACAACAGAGACTGGAATTCAAGAACTAGTTTCACGACCAGGAAGCCCGGACATATGAGTGAGCTTGAGGACACAAGTCAGCAGGCAAATGAAACCTGTTGCTCTGACAAGGGTTTACACGAGGCAGCTGAGGAGTGAGTCCAGCAAGGGAATAAGCTACACTGGTGTGGGATAATGCATGCAGCTGAGAAGGAACACCATGAAGTGCAGAGAACTGAAAGAAGGTCATGTTTTCTGCAAAGGATAACAAGACATAAGGTGCAGTGATCGTGATCAGACAGATATCATTACACAGATCTTATGGAGATCTAAGTGAACACACTGGGATATATATATCTTAATATATCTTAAGTGAGGATATGTATGTTGGTGCAGTCTTCTTGATAACTTTTTAGGATAGTAAAAGCATTTTGTATTTGTTTCTGTAATATATTGCAACTCATAGAGCATGGAATTGTATTTATAAAACTTTCCCAAATTGTAAACAGATTCTCAGTTAGCTCTTCTTGTAAAGACATTTCAAGCCAGTCCATGTAAAATATATTTGAAAAAGCTTTTTTGGAAGAGGAATCATTTTGATGACTTTACCAAAGAACTTGTAGTCAATCAGCAGCACCTTAATCATTTATGTGCTTTCTCAGACTATTCTGTACAGCACTAGTTTATTTCACATGCCTCCTATGCCTGACAAAATTAGTTTCTTTATTGGTGTTAAGATTTTTGATTATTGATTACTTATTAATTGGAGCAAACTTTATGGTTTTGTTTTTTATCTGTCATGCTTATTAAGCTTTCCATTATTTCATTTATAGCAATATATTGTGTACTGCCTGGATGCACAAACTTAGGATTCCATATCTTGTAGGATTCCTTTTTATTTATGGTGGGCACTATCATGCCATACTTAATAAAGGATGACCAAATTACATTGTAAGTTTAATTTATTTTATTGACCATGATATTGGGAAAAATAGCAAATTCTTTCTGGTGCAAATATACAGTCTTTCATTAGATGTCTTGTTTCGGTTTTGTGTAACTTTTTTGAACTATAAATCTAAACATTATGGACCGGATTCCGGCCTTCATTACCGACCCAGTCGGAGTTCCAACCGCAGCAGATTTCTAATGTCGGATCCCCACCACATCCAGAAATGCATATGAGTAAGGGGAGCCCAGGATTTCTGATGGGTATCCCCAACCTTAAGATTTCCCATTTTACGTTCGGACAGTGTGGTAGTCTGGACAGTACATAAGTTCTGAAGCAAACCTTTACTATACAATAGAATGCCAACCCCCTCCCACAGAGCAGAAACGATTCTGCTTTGTGAAACATCCCACCCCTCCATCGGATTTTTAATCAGGACGGAATTCTGGATCAATCGGAATGCATGGGCCGCTTTTCAAAAGGGGTAATTTTCCAATCCTAGTGATCAGAAAATGACCACTTGTAGGAAGTCCGGGTCCAGTCCTATGTGGTCAATCTAGAGTTGGGAGCACCAGCAAAAGGGAGCAAATTTGCCCTTTGGTAAAACAATGTTGAACCGCTGAGTGAGAAAAATTTGAAATGTGCCAACAGAATTAGTTGAGTGGTGACATTTACTAAGTCAAGTCTAAATTATAGTTTAACTAAATATGTTCAGTATTTGTTTTCTATAAGCAAAACCAGCCTGGATATCCCTGTATACAAAAATAACATTCATGTATGTATACATACATACCTATAGAAATGAATACATTTCCATATATATATGGCTTGTCAAGTGCAGGTTTGATTCTTTTTGTGGATCAGTCCATATATAAATTGTAACACAATATGTATTAATTATTAATTATTTACACAATTGGTGTAGTGACAAATGTTGTTAAGCATTGATCGATTCATTAATTTATTGATTGGTCAAATAGTCAAAGATATTAGCGGTGATATGTTTTCAGTTCTCATGAACAGCATTTTAGCAAATTAAAAATAACACTGTTAAAAATGGACTGGGCTGGTGGACAAATGTTAATTCTGGTGCTAGATTCACTAAATATATTTTAAATATGTCAAGTTGCTCACTGCCCTCGCTGAAGCAGGAGATGCCCAACCTGTTCTTTAACTGAGTCACCCTGCTATATTATATGTTCTCTCTATGCATAGCTTCTCAATCCTGTATTATAGATCATTTACATATCTCTGTGTATAAGAGTATACTTATAAAATTAAGCAAAACACTTACATAAATACATTGTATATTCAGGCATTTAACTTTTTTTAATGTATTGCTTCATAATAACAAATTACACAAAGAGTTTTATTTATTTATTAAAGATATATTAATATTACTTCTGGTATTTAGTATAAGTAATGAGATGGTTAACTAGCTTTATTTTCATATTTGCAAATAGCTATGTATAAAGAGAATGCATCAAGGTCTTTCATCCCCAAAAATCTAGATTTTTTTAAATTAAAGTAATAATATTGATTTTAGCAGTAGTTTTTTTTAATGCAAACAAATATATTAATTACCTGGATTTTACAAATCCTGTTTAAATAACACTATATAATAGTCTTAGTATATTCAATTGATGCCTTTATCACCTAAGGCAAAATGTGAATGGAAGAAGGCAGGGATTAGCATATGGAAGGTGAAGTTAATCCCTGTAATTTCTTACCTCCCCATCTATCTTAACTATGTTTACTTTGTGAAAGAACAATCCTATTCCATTATGGTTGGACATGACAGTTCTCTTCTCAAATGGAGTGTCATTACTCTGGCTAGAATTTCGATATGTGCAGCAGAATCCAGCTATAATTCATACCTTCCAACATCTTTCCAATATTCCCAAAAAAGAAAATGAGTGAATGGCTGAGAAAACAAGTTAATAAAAGATTAAGCTTTAACTTATAAGATGTCTGTATTTTTTTTTTGAGAAACATTAAAAATATAACTTATAATAAACTTCATATGAGTGGCATTTTGTACTATTATTTCAATACCAGATGTTTTTTAAAGTGCTAAAACCCATACTACTACTACTACTACTACTAGTACTAATAATAATAATAATATTAATATAATAATAATAATAATAATAATAATAATGTAGTAATAATAATAATAATAATAATAATAATAATATAATAGCATTACATTATCAATGGAAAGTATTAATATAATAATAATAATAATAATAATAATAATAAAAACAACAATGTGTCTTAAAATCCGCACATGTGAGAGAAGTGAACTCTCATGTCTCTCCCCATTCATGTATAGAGTTCTCAACACTTACGTGTCCAAAGCCCTACCTTAAGTTCTCTGCACAGATCTGCGTTCGTCCAAACGTAGATCCGTGCAGAAGTTCATACTGCCGACCACTCACCATCATCCACATGTCTATGCCCACCAGCTTGCGGAAGGCGGGTGTCAGACGGAGATCTGGATCCCAATATTATTACTATTAGTATCCATTTCCATTAGACCTTCATATACAGTATGACATTCTGATGTTTAAGGACATGTAGCCATACATTTAGTAAGTTTGATTATAATTATTGTTTTTTTTTATTATTATTATTATTATTATTATTATTATTATTTTTAAATGAGTTGTTTTCTATGCTTGCTAAATTTTTATTGCATACATTTTTTCAGTCCCATGTGCCTTGGATTTGCAGCCACATAAATACAGTTAACAATAGTGTGAGCATTGCCATATAAACTGTGAAGTGTGTTAAGAGTCCAGCAACAAGTTCAGTGAGTGATACAACCAGAATGTACCCATAAGCCAGGGACAGACTCTAGTAACAGTCACCTATAACCAAGAAGTGAAAACCAGATGTGGAATATTTACTTTCTCATCAAGTCTAATGATACAGGAAAAGCTCTTATTTTCTCTAGATTTTGTCTGCGTTCTCTCTATGGGACAATTCGACCCAAAACTTTATATAGAAGAAGTTAGCTTCTCTTTAGCACTTTCCCCCCCAAGCACTGCCCACCTCCCATTGTAATTTACTTGCACACTTAATCTTCGGCTTTCTTTTCAGAAGAGGAGGGTGGTGGGGGGGTGTAGCGGGAGAGGGATAGGGGGAGGTTAAAATCAGTGACATCGGTATAGTGAGGGGAGTCTGACAGAAGCAGGCAGCCCAGAGAGAGTACGCAGCCAGATTTAGGGGGAGTCAGTTGCTGTACAGTAACCTATAGAAGACACTCTGTCCTCAGTATAGAATTGCTGCAGTGTAGGTGGGTGTGATAGCTTAGTGTAGGGAGACCACCCTCTGTCTGGATGGCTCACTGATAGCTTGGAAGAAATGTGGATGTGATATGTCCTTGCTCCAGCCAGTGCCCTGCACTTTCCTATGTGCCTTTACCTGTGTGGCACCACCGATGGCTATTGCAAATGTTCCCTTTGTAGGACACAGGTCTGAGAGGAGGTGAGTGGTTGATGTCAGCTTCTTGGAAACTGACAGATGAGTCCTGTGTCTCCAGTAACACATGTGTACAGGTCAAACGACTTCGGTTGTGCTGAGGATCGCTACCTACACACACGTAATATGCTACCTGCATCTCACTCCGGGACTCTGCCTGGTGACATGGCCATATCTCCTGTGAGGCACCCTGCCTGTGTCACAATGCAGGAGTAGTGCTCGCTTATCATCCTGCTCCACTAATTGTCCTGTGCAGTTATCTCTGGAAGTCCTTGTGGATTGTGTTTGCTTTTGGATCACCGGGGAAGAAAAGAATTGGAGGACACTGCACTCAGAGCTGAAGAAGAACTTAGGGGGGCAATCATTACAAGGTTACTATGCAATTGCGACTGCTTTCTTTGTGTTTCATCATTGTGAACTTCTTGGAATATATTGAGAGCCAGCACATCCCGAGAGGGAGGCGACATCGAAGAAGTAAGTGTCACTGCTGGTGCGTGCAGACATTCACCTGTTCTGTGTGTGTGGTGTGTGACTGGGTCCCATAGTGGCATTAGGGTGCACATAGCCAAGCCCTGGGCTGGCTCTCACCAAAGGTGGCAACTTTTCTATAGGAGTGAGGGTGCTCACATTACACATCCACATATGCCCATGGAAAGCACGCATTTAATAGGTGATCGAGCACCCATAATGTTGGATCATGTCCAGCTCTCCTATTCTTGGCACAGGTAACGTGCACCTGCCCCAGCCATAAGCCCAAAGGATTAGTATTCGGTCTTTCTAATATCAGTGTCAAAAACCGTTACCTAACACTGTCTGTGGAGCTGTGATGCTGACAGTAAAATCATCATCTAATCATTTATTAGAATTATTATTATTATTTTTACTTTGACAGTGGCTCAACTATTGAGGTTTAAAGCTACATGTTGTATAGAAATTAATAAGAGAAACAATCCCCCGACTATAAACTATTTCCCACCTAATAGTTATTGAAATGACTGTATAATCTGCTGATGAGTAGGGAATAAAAACAAAGTTTATCCAATGTATCTGACATGCATCTTGTAGGCACTAATATGAGGTACATGGGGTCTGGACTCATAACTTGACTCATATTGTAACTAGATTTTGCAACATGTTCAGAATAGGAATCCAGCGATCTAACAGGGACACTGGTCAAGCAGACCGGACAGAGAGGACAATTTCATGTGTAATTCGCCATCTCTCTCATTACACACAGATGGGGATTTGCTTTGTCTTGTTTTGACTGAGCTGGTTAATACGGGAAACATATACAGTTTCACCTTATGACCGATGGATCTATGCAATTTAAACTCAGATTAAGCCCAGACCACACCAGTGGCAGTCTGAATAAGGCTGTTCTGTGCTCACTAGTATACACCTCCATCTACATGCATTAAGCAACAGATTTAAGTTGTATTGTGCTACTATTTCCTTCTGTGAGCAAGGAACTTGTTGATGCCCCAGGCTTAGATTAACTATGCTAATATCAGTATCTTGTAATGCGTCTGAGGAACTTTATAGACCTGTCTTTGTACACACAGCCCCATGCAGGATGCAAAGGTAAATAATACAAGCTCTTGGCGCTCCACGAGTTAAGTTTATTTGCTCAGCACATCTTGGTGATCACTGGTAATTAGTTTGTAATTGGAATGTGTCTCTCCTTGCTAGCAAATCCTATTACCAACTAAATCATTGCATGAATGCCTCTGAAGTCCCCTGACTGTAACCAGGATCCATACATACAAGATGTTTGCACTTAACCCAGCACATATTTCTTTTCTAGATATATGATTTACTTCTGGAGTACTTGACACACCTCTTGCCTGCCGGAAAAGATCTGGAGATTATTATATGTAAAAGGAGCTTAGTTTGCAATATATGGAGTCATTTTATATGATATACTCCAGTAATGTTTTCCAAGACCCCCAATAACCTCCAATCTCTCAGTGCCTGCTGTAAGAACAGATAAGCCAAACTAACCCAGAGTCATAAAATGCAGAGTAGGCGACCAAGCCTTGGTGTCTGTAGTCACGATGACACAAATCCTTCTAATCTGATTGTCGCAGTAATAAAAGTAATCTGCATCCACTTTCTAAAGTCACAGCATTCCTAGGATTCAATGCATGGGTTCTGTCCTAAAAGAACTCTACCTTATCACCCCCCCCCCCCCCCCCCTCCATCATGCCCCCCCCCCCTTCCTTAATGTGACATCTTGCCTGTATCTCTGCATGGCTGGATGAGGAGGAGAGTCCATGTGTTGCTAAAGTACCGGCAGCTCTGCAAGAGAGCTCAGTATATTTCTGGAAAAGTGCTTACAGATGGCCCATGAAGGGTGGAAAGTCGTGCCCTCCAGCAGACACAAACTACGTATTGCTTTTAGCTTTTACTAACTGATCCGATCACCACCAGGCTTTTCCTCACTGAACCTTTGTAGTTGCAATGTGTTGTGGATGATAGCTAGTAGATAAGTCACATAAGGCTCGGAACACTTTATTGCAACACAAAGGCTTTTTAATTGCACTATTTTTAATATACCATATGCAATTCATAGAAAACACGCACTTTAGCACTAAAAGGTTGTATAATACTAAAATAATATTTTTTTCTCTAGTTACCTATTTTTATTAAGAAACCTGTTTACCTTTATATATCTCAAAGATATCAAGTTTCTTCATTAAATAACATTTGCAATGAAATAACACTCATTTGTTTGGTTGTTTGTTTATATCTGTGTGTAAAGCATAGTATTGTGGTTTAGGGTCTAGGTAATGGTGTTCCTTTACATGCGCTTGTCTAGCAGAATACCAAACAACTTGCTGATACTTCTTGATGTCGACAAATATAACGCTACAACATGTCACTTCCTCTGTTAGATCAAGTAAACGAATACGTTTTTACAGGGTGCATCAGCAAATAATGAGAAATTGCTTTAGTAAGTAATCTGTAAGCATCAGTAGAACAACCAGAACATGGAAGAATTAAGCCCACCCTTACAGAAAACTTGTCAAAATATAACACTGATTATGCTGTTACATAAACTCACTGAAAATGAGTTTATTCGCACACAGACATCACAACCTGGAAGAAATGCTTTAATTTAGTAATAAACTATCAAATAACATTATATCATTATATTTAAGTTATGTTTAGCTTTTCATTGAGCTGGATATTTTCAAATTATTAGCCCTTTTTAAGTAAAAGATCAGTTTTGTGCAATGACTAAGACTTATGTTAATTATTAAATCTTGAATGCAGATGATAAAAAAGGATCTTGCGTTGGCAAAATAAAGGACCATTAGCACGTATAACCAGGTTATTGTTTATGAGTTGATCTGTACACCCATCGCAGAATCCGAGTTACTGTCTTTAATTAGTGAATAAATTGTCCCATAACAACAGTAGATGCAGCGTTAGACTTTGTTTTACCTTGTTTGTATTTGGTGCCTAGAAACATCACTTTATTTTATCATACACTTTTCTTTGATCTCCGCCTATACAGTGCACCAGCGACTACGCTGGGACATTATAGCAGCTAATGATAGATTTTGGGCTATTATGCGTTAATTTTCCTTATTAGACGAACTCTACAGCTTTCTGAATACATTCATCTGTCTTTGCCTCCGATTTTTATGGGTTGTGTTACACATTGTCAACCTTATAGCCCATATAGAGACATGTACGTTAAGAGGATGGATATTATAATTATTATATTTGGTAAAACATTGTCTTCTACTGTCCCTAAGCATTGCGACCGCATTAAAGAAAAGTATTCAATGTGCTCAATTCTGCGGCTTTTAGTGCCCTCTAGTGGTTGTTTTTGTAAGTTTTCTGAATGTCGAATTACAAAAGATACCACTGAAATTTATTGATAATGTATTAAGTATTCAGTATTCTTCAAACATACAACACCACATATTACACAGATTACTTATATGTTCTTACAATATGGAGAAAAACAGTGTACTAGTATATTTGGTATAAGTAGCTAGACACCCATACAACTATTGGATGAAGACGAGAAGACATCAGAAGTGGTTCTTAACTTTTTTGGGTGAGTACCAGTTACCCTCTATGAAATCAAGTGAAATACCAATTTCAAATTAAATTCTGGACCCCTTGGAGCTGATCCAGAGCTGCGCTTATATCTATATTTTAGGTATAACACACTGCAGGGGGCTGATTCAGAGATGCACTTACACCTTTTTTTTAGGTGGAAGTGTACAGCTCGGCTAAACCATTTTTCAAAGTAAGGGGTGTTAATTAATTTTAAAAATTTTGTATGCAGGGAAAATACATTACTTTTACACATAGAACTAAAATACTGCATAGTTTTATGTTTATTCTATAAATTAGATTTGAACTAAGAAACTTCACCTCCTAATTTTATTTCTGGTTTTACAATTTTAAGCTGCCTCTCCTTGCAATTCAACATGGTATTGCTTAGGTCTACACTTACACCTAAAAAAAGGTCGAAGTGCAACTCTGAATCAGCCCCATATGTGCAGAACAGGTGACCAAAGATAGACAGATACAAAGCTAGCCATCAGCCTGAGTCCACTTCCATGTGCTTTGTGCTAGTGAAAGAGGGTGTTCCACTATATTTAAATGAGAAAGGGGGTAGTTTAGTGCTGCTGTGAGTGCAGTAGCAGGCCAGATTCCCTGCACTTCCCTGCACTTACCTCTTATATTTTGCACAAGCTCAAAGTATGTGTAAGTGTAAAATGGAGATTTTCATTCTTTAAATGACACTGATTTGGATCGAGATATATGCCAAGGGGATTTTTTTCTGATCGCTATGATTGGAAATTCCCCCCTTCTGGCAAATGCACGAGCACCACTGAACCAGAACGGATCAGGACCCAGATCCGTACTGGTAAGTGTTCTGACAGCAGGCCAGAGCTGGAATCTGTATGGACAGGAAGAGGGATGTATATTGTACAGTAAGGGTTGACTTCAGATATTACATGAAATTCACATTTCCAACCCCCACCCCCCCCACTTTTACAAACCNNNCCCCCCCCCCCCCCAATTTAACAGGACAGTGCGGAAATGTTAGGGTAGGGGCCTTGGAGGATAACTCCGTCTGAGTGAGGGGAGTTACCTTCCCTCGCTTGTATGGAGTTTAGGATGTAGAGGGTATCTGGCAGCGGGCCATCGCTGCCGCTGCGGTAATAGCGCTGACTGCATTGGTAGCAGAGATAAGGATCCAGTCCACAATTTTTAGTTCAAACACTCCTACACATTTTACAAATATGAAAGGGTTAAATTAAGTATCAATTATGTTTTAAAATACACTTCAGGTCATATACCACATTTTGCTCAGGTGCTTTTTGTTTTTTTTTTGTTTTATTTTAATACCAATATAAATTTCTTAGGGGTTTTATTTTATGTTACAGCAACAAAATCAATAATAATTTTGAAACATGCAAACTTCCATATGCTGCATTACACCTCGCAGCCTCTGTCTATATGCATTTGTTTGCATGCTTAAAACAAGTGCCCATTTTCAGTACCTTCTATCCTGAGTTGCTGCTGTCGGAGTTGCTACTGTCGGAGCTCTAGTTAGGTTGCACATTGTTTGAACAGTGGATTTGTGCATCTTCTGCGCTAATACTCTGAGTCAGCTCCCATAACTATTTTCCATTTTTTCCGCATCTGCTCCCTTTTCAATTTTCACTTCACCATACAATATAATATATAATATATATTTTTTATTATTATTATTATTATTATTATTTTGTTATTCATTTTTACATAAACCCTCCACCATCTGTTACCAGTCCTGGTTAAAAAAGCTGAATGCTGTTACCTTTTTACAACACTGTTGTGTTTTCATACTGTTACTGTTGACAGAAGCATATGTTATACCAGTGTGGGTCTGTGCAACTGATAGAGTGGGAAGTAACAGGAAAAAAAGGAGCAAATCTGCACTTTGGCCAAAGCATGTTGAACTGCATGACATTTTAAATGTGCAAAAGAATGAGTGGAGGGGTGATATTTGTAACTGAACTCTAAATTAGAGCTTAGAAATAAAGCTGTTTAGTATTTATGTGCAATAAGTAACAAAATCTTATGTGTCAAAAGTATAGGTGTCCTTTTTGTGCAATTACTTCTAACTCTGGAGGAGCCCCTGTATGTTATTTTGTATGAGTGCTTAAAATTGTGGTCTGGCGTATATAGGAGTATATGTAATTGACAACAATGCATTAACTTTTTTTTAGAACAAAAATGTGTGGATAAAAATGATAAAGCAATAAAAAAACGTTACTAAATGCTAGTGGACAAGAGATATTTATGGCCAGATTTAATAAGCTGCGGGTTTGGAAAAATGGAGATGTTGCCCATAGCAACCAATCACATTCTACATCTCATTTAACTATTGCATACTAGAGAATGTTAGCTAGAATCTGATTGGTTGCTATAGGCAACATCTCTACTTTTCCTTTCCCGCAGCTTAGTAAATACAGCCCATAATTTTGACTGTTCATGGCCTTTTTTTTATAATTAGGTCTTAGTACAATACTTTGGGTTTAATCCAGGGCTGCAGTTACATCTTTTTTTTAGATGCAAGGGTAGACCTGATCAATACCATGTTTAATTGCAAGGGGAGCTAAATTTAAATTGTGAAAGCAGAATTAAAATTGAGAGGTGTTTAAGTTTCTTAAATCAATTCTATTTTACAGACTATATAAAGCTATGCAGTATCTGAGTTATATGTTCAAAAGTAACATATTATCCCTGCATGAAAAACTATCAAAATGAATTAGCCCCCTTATTGTGCAAAAGGGTTTAGCTGAGCTGTAGACTTGCACCTGTTTTGCCCTTACTCCCAAAGGGCCAGATCCAGAACTAAGTATGACAGCGAAGTTATGCAAGCTGCTTACGGCAAATGTTACGCAGCGTAATTCTGGTCGGTCGTAACTATTTTGTAACTATGTACGAAGGAGCGTCTCAACCCTACGCTAGCCGTAAATACGCAATGGAGGCGGAGGGAGGCATTTAAATTGTACAGCATGTGCTGGGTTAGGCAGTTACGACCGTCAAGTGCACAGACAAGTGCGGTTACGCTTGGAAAAGTTAAGGTAGGATTCTGTGGTCGTAAAACAGCTAAATTACGAGCGACCGAGGGGAGAGCATAGTACTTACGATCGCGTAAATACGCTACGAGATTGTACTTACAGTGCACTTAGGTCTGGATCTGGCCCAAACTCTGAATCAGTTCCATTGTGTTGACAGAACTATAGTACTCGCACATCACGCAGTTTCCCTCACACTCCTTTGTGCGGTGAGATAAAATAAGTGATTAGCTTTGAATGTTGTGCTGGGCCAGAGCTACATTACACATAATTGTATCAATCCCTTCATTCCCTTTTAGAATATCTTGAATAAAATTGCTTTTAAGCAGATCTTGTATGTGTATAACAGTATAAAGTAATGCTCCATGTTTCATTTATTGGAAAGCATCAGCTAAATGATAATATACTGATAATAATGAGTTGTATATGAATATTTTATAAATCTACATTGACCCCTTCATGTATCTAATGCCACCTGATAAATTCAATTATGCAGCCTGTAAGCATCATCGTTACGAGACAACTCTCATCCTCTAGATCAGGAATAGGCGACTTTCAGCACTGCAGGGGCTAGTTTTACTAAACTGCGGGAAAGGAAAAATGGAGATGTTGCCCATAGCAACCAATCAGAATTTAACTGACATTCTCTAGCGTGTAATAAGAGAGTGAGACCTAGAATATAATTCGTTACTATGGGCAACATCTCAACTTCTGCATTACCACAGTTTAGTAAATCTAGCCCCAGGTGTTGTGCAACTACTACCCCAGCATGCTATGCCTGGCCAAGATGGTGCAAGGAAAAATAAGAGAACCCAAGTCCTTTGCTTTCTGGAAACAAATACAATTTGGTCTGAAAGTGACAAGGATATTTTACCATTGTGCATTCCTGTCATTTTCTGTGTTTTACCAACCATAATAAAACTAGTCCGGTATAAGGGTAAATCTGAACTTCAGTGTAATCCCGGCATGTGTTTTGCCTTCTAAGTCGAGAACCTGTTGAACGTTGACTTGTGAAGAGATCTAGAAAAGTAACTCTTAACTCTCTGTAATGAAATATTCCCTCAGTGTTTCCCTTTAATTCCCTTTAATGTTTTAGTTTTTTTGTTTGCTTTGTATTTTTATTATTTTCATCTATCGTTTTAACTGATTTGATACAAATTGTTGAAAAATGTAAATTTTTAAGTTGACATTTCTAGTTTTTAAGCAGGGAAGAAGACTGTGTGCAGCAGAATAAGATTCACAAAGAGCCATTTTTAATCTTTAATTCATTATTGTTAGAGGTTTGTAGACATCCATATTTAAAATTCAATATCTCCTTATGGGATAGACACAGAAGATCAACTTTGGAGGTGAACATTTCACATTTAGCATATGGATTCCATTTCAGTCAGTCTCATTTAGTAAGTGTTAATTCCTTGTTTCTCATTATACGGTATAATAATTCCACATGTTTAGTATGGTACAATCGGTCAGTTAACATTTGCCAAAACAAACAACAAACTTTGGTAGCATAAAAGAATCTAGTTCTGCTTGCATTATGTCTTTAAGGTGTTTGGGTCTGTTGTGATCTATTCAATATACTATGCAGAGTGTTGCAGAATATAATACATTCTTTTACATATATGGGATACAATAAAATATATAAATATAATAAATAATGTCTACTCTGTAAGTGGATGTAAGCTACAAAGGGTTACCCAGTGAATGCAGGTAAACACAAAGCACCCATTGTAGAGATTTGAAGACATAACGGGTGAGGTTGGTAAAGTTATCATGATCCTCCTGGTAGATACATGTTTTTTTTTTACACACATCTTAGTGCTGGCTTTTTATTATGCATAAATGAAAGGTATAATCAAGCAGATGATCATAAAAAATGGAATCCATAATTCCATTGATTTAAGTAATTGTATGGTGTAATTTGTAGTTAAGTCTATCTGGTACATTCCAGAGCACCGAAATTGAAATTCCGGATGGCGTCTTCCAAACAGTGCGGCTTGCATATGCTTTCCAATTATATCATTCCTCATCTACAAAAGCAGCCTTGGTTTCCAGAATCTTTGTTGTAATGATGTGGCGTCTTATAGGCCCAGTTAGCGGTACTTACAATGTCATCATATGTGTTCCTGTTAAAGCAGTGAGGCATACTAAAAATATTTGACCTTTTCTTTGCCCATGTTTATAGGTAAATCTTATAAAATGGACTATTCTGATTTATAATAGATAAATTAATGTACTTCCTATGAGCAGATTTGCAGTTCATGCAAAACAATCTCAAATCTAAAAGTTGTATTAATGCTGATATCAGGTAGGACTAAATTACATTCTTAATAGAATGTTGAAACTTGCCCTAATGCACAATGTTTTCTATTTTTATAGTAAATTAGGACCGGATGCCACTCAGTAATTCTCACTGGATCCAGGCTTTCATATGGGCAAGGGGAGGCCATTTCCCTTGCTTGCCTTGACTTACGTTAACCTGTCCCCTACTTTAAATTTTTTTGCGCTGTACTTAGGTAAAATGGGAACGATGCAAAATTATCGGTATTAAGGAGGACGCTTTGCTTGCTCTCACTGTACTATTGACAACCTTTCTTCCTTCCACATAGTACAATCCCTTCCTATATACCATCCCATACCGCCATTGAAAACGCTCCCAGGTCAGCAGACCTAGAGTATCCAGATGCGTCCGGGGAATGCATCACTAGCTCTTGCTCGTTTACAATATGCCGGCGTTTTCCGATTCTAGTCATTAAAAAATACGCCCCTTTTGTAGAAGTCTGGACCTGGTCTGAATGCTCCAGAAGCCTGAGAGGAGTATTTTTAATGAAATCAGTTAATAATTGTGTACCAATTCTTTCTATTCAAAGTATTACTGATATTGGGCCTGATCCAGAACAGCGCTTCGGAGCGAATTTACGTGTGGCGGAGACGTAATATCGCAGTTTTGTACGCACTGCGCATGCGCACCATAGAAAATACGCACATTAACGTAGCGGAATTGTGAACGTATGGGCCATTCACGTATGTGTCATGTAAATACTTACGTGTGGGCGTGCCAATTTTACGTTACTCCAAAATACGTCTGAAATACGTGAAGTAGGCGGGGGGTTGTATTTAAAGTGTACAGTATGGGCGTGCTTAGCTGCGTAAATTCGTCTAGCCCATACGTACGTGTGCATATGAATGCGGTTACGTTGGCAAAAGTTAAGGTAGGGTTTGGAAAGCGTATCTTGACAAAATACGTACGTTCAAGGGGTGTGCCGAGGGGAGTGTAACGAATTTACGCCCACGAAAATACGCTACGCGAATAAACGTACGGAAAACGTAGTTCTGGATCTACCCCATTGTCTATTAACCTCTAGGCCAAATTGCTGCTGTAAATGTTTTAATCATTTTCAGGTCAGAAATGTACTATAGTATATACATGTTACTTTTTTTTAAGACTGGGATCCTTTTACAGTATGATGAACATATTTCTTAAGCTATAGATTAGGCAGAGTGCATTAGTGGAGTACACCAGTCTGTAGCCTTTGTAAGAGAGTCTATTTCCTGCAATTTGGCGGCTTGTATGTGTTGATTATCAGCTGTTATAAATCTTGTATACAACTTGAATGTTGTGCTCATAAATGGTGGCATAAACACAAGTTCTTGGAAAAGGCAAAACACAGGAAACCACCAGGATGCCAGACATTGCAGATATGAGATATGAATGGTGAACAAAACGGTAATGCTGGATACAAAAATTCTTCAAGGTTTAAGAACGATGGAGGTTCTTCTTGACTTGCAGACTATAGCAACCAACCAGACTCTTGCTCTCACTTTCCTATTACAAACTAGCAAATGTCAGCTAGTATCCGATTGGTTGCTATGAACAACATCTCCACTTTTTATTTCAGGTAGCTTGGTAAATCTGATCCTTGATCAGATTTGTATATGTATGGGGGTCCGCAATTATTGGGAATTCATAATCACAGGGCTGCAAAATCAGCTAACCGCTTCCCTTGCACCAACTGTCTTCCAATAGCCATACCCTAAGTTTGACTCATGCAACTGTAACATTTCTGTGATTAGGAATTCTGGATTGGTGCACAGTGTATCAGCATGTCTGTAATTTTCATTGTAATACCAAGTCATTTATGAGCACAACCAGTACCCCCTATCGGAGAGCTGTCTGAAGTGTCACTGGACTGCATCTAGACCTCTGCTTCTGTGGAGCGGCAGCCAGTCATTTAGCTGCTAGGGTCTCCTACAAATCCCAGCAACCCATCCAATACAGACTGTTCCATTGCTAAACTCTATGCCCTCACTGTGCACCTCTAATGCAGCACTTTTTGCCAGTCGCTGGAGGACAGAGTTGGAAAATGAACCATTGAGCATGTCAGTGCTTTGAAACCCAATCTAGCCATGCACTAGAATAATGATCAGCCAGGACTACTGTCCCAGGCATAGAACTGATGTGACCCACCATCATTAACAGGCCTATGCGCAGGAGAGAATTTCCCTGTGGCACCAGCTAGCTGTTAACAAAGGTCCACAGGGCCCCACCCCCTGTAATGTCACCAATGACATCACATAGATATGTCCCAAGCCCCACAAATTCTAATGGCCGCCCTGATTATCAGTAACAGCAGTAAGTAGTGTAGTGGTGCCAATATCAGGACCTTTCAATTGTGGAAAAGTTGTCATGTTTATTGGATACTTCCTGCACTGGCTGATGTTCACTGTAGTGTGTGTCTGGCTTTACTAGACCGGTATGGAAATGGTTCAAGAGAAGGGTGATTGACAATCCATGTTTTATCTATGACGCACAATCATCATAAAACTTTACACAGTAATGTTCTGAACACAAATGAAGAACAGCAGCAGCTCATATATCATCTGCTCCTTCAAACAACAAAGTTTACTTTTCCTCACCAGAAAGTACAAGCTCATAAACATGAGGAGGTAGTCAAAGAGGATTGCTCAACCACACACCAACAAGTCAACTAAATAAGAAGCCAATGAACCTACCTGCTTTTCTATTTAATGCATGAGCAAAGTAGAGTAACCAGAGTAAACCCAAACAAGAGCAGAGAGAATACACAAACTCCACAGGTGAGAAGACAGCCCTGTGTCCTACCACTGTGAAGCATATTAATCACTGCTCTAAGTGTAGCTATTCAGGCTGGTAAATTTAAAAGATCACTGACCAGATAACTGACTGACTGAGCTGCAAGTTTGGAAAAGTGGAGATGTTGCCCACAGCAACCAATCAGAGTCTAGCTGACATTCTCTAGTATGTAATAGGAAAGTGAGAGCTAAAATCTGAGGTGGTTGAGGCTAACACAGTAGAAGATTTTAAACATGCTTGGGTAAATATAAGGATATCCTAAATCTTAAACTAAATTGAAGGTAAATATGGTCTAGGGTCAGTATAGTTTTAAATAAACAAATGGGCAGACTGGATGGGCCATGTGGCTCTTATCTGACATCACTTTCTATGTTTCTATGTTTCTATTAAAGCCCAGCCCCACCCTCCAACCGGATGGAAGAAATAGAAGGTAGGCAACGCTATGATAGTTCGAAAAACAGGGTTTTGGCAAAACACTACCATCCAGTATAATAGCAATAGCCACGTCATCATCATAGTATAAGCTATGCAGTGTAGTAATTTTTTGTGAAATACCTCCAAAATCACTATCTGATTAATTTATATGGATTATTAATCCCATTCCATGTGTGAACGAACTGGACATAAATCTATTCATTTGGTAAGCAGGCATTATTACTGTTAACAGTAGGTGGATTTTAGGCAACATATTGGTTGCAGGTAAAGTTTTCCCATATGCATGAACCATTGTGTCAGTCACAGGTTTATTGAATATAAATTTAAATCTGGAAAGCCATTTTTTGCTATAAAGGCTATGTAAGTACAGATATTTATAACTAGTCTCTTAAGTAAATAGAAGCAGAACATAACAAGGAAAACCTTTATACCATATTGGTCTTGATTTACTAAACTGCATAAAAAAGGAAAAGTGGAGATGTTGCCCATAGCAACCCATCAGATTCTAGTTTACAATATAGTATATAATGAGAGGTAGAATCTGATTGGTTGCTTGGGCATCATCTCCACTTGTCCTTTTCTGCACTTAAGTAAATCTAGCCCATTGTCTCTTAAAAACACACAGAGCTCTCATTGGGTAAAAAGTAAAAAAAAAATGCTTTCATTGCTACATTCTGCCATGCTCATTTGTTCAAATGATGTGTTATAAATATTTGTACTAATCCTTTTCGCACAGTTTAAACAAAGTGTAAGTAGCAATTCCTAAGTGATACATGTTGTTAATTTTAGTTACTGCAAAAGCTATGCCTCATGTCATGCTTGGGGAAAATGGCTTAATGCTCCGAAGAGTAATAAAAAAAAAAAAGCATATTATGAAACTGACACTGAACAAAGACAGTGTAGTGAGCAGTAATGTGAGCCACACTGTGTTATCATTAGGAACAATAATTGCAGATGCCGCAGACTGTTATTCTAACTTGTGATGCTTCACGGTCTGCATGAAAAACGTGTTGGTAAATCACACAGAAAGAATGTGGACATTACCCTTTGAATCAGTTTTGTTTTTTTAATAAGGCTTTGACTAAAATCTCAGAAACGGCATTAAGGGCTACTATTATGATTAAAAAATGTGTATCAGTAAAATTAAACACAAAACACAGTTTTTACTCATGCACAATTTACCAAAAGATGCTGGAAGGTATTATAAGTAGAGAGTATATTATGGGACACATCTCTGACCCAAATTCACTCCCTCCTAGAGACTCCAGGGGCTAGATTTACTGAACTGTGGAAAAGAAAAAATGGAGAAGTTGCCTATAGCTACCAATCAGATTCTAGCTCTTACCTACCTATTTTTTTGTACGTGTGGGGATCTTAAAGTCCACATGGAAGAGTGGAGTGAATTTCCCCGTCACTCTCCTCTCTCGTGTTGAGTTTTAGAGACTTACACTGCCATAAGGCAGCCTTAAGTCACATGTGTGGATCAGCAGTCTATCTGACCACTGAGCCGCTTGTAAGTCCTTATTCCCTCCCCCGCTGTACAATTAAAATTAAAACCTTGATGGGCAGAGGGGAAGAACCACCACTTCGTACTTAAATCCTGTCCAGTTCTGTCTGATAGGTGTTAGGTGTGGAAATTGTGCGTAACATCTGTGTGTGTAAGTAGGATGTCATTCTTAAGTCTGGATCTGGTCCTATATCGTTATGTTATGGGTATCTGCCATACCATCATTAATCACTGATTTAATTGTTGTTTTTATTGTTTCCATGTTTCCGTGCCGCCATCTGTTAATTTCCACTTTGACCACTGCACACACAAATATTTAAATCCAACAGGTGTTTGCTGTTGCCCAGAAAGGATGATTAGCAAGCAGCAAAATAAACACCACAAGTAATGTACATAATATATATTCAGTGAATATTGATTGTCACAAGATGCGGGACTTACCGCATCAGGGACCGCCTGTCGACGGTCCAATCCACGCATGCCTGCTGTCTGCCCCCGAGGAGGCATGGTCCTCTGGCGCCAAGCACCGATGTCCTCCGCTGCATGGGCGCCACCATCTTGAATTTGCACACATGATCAGGGCCAGCCAACCGGATGCAAGCTCATGATTCCAGCCTCCAATCAGGGACCAGGGCACAGTATTAAATCCATAGTGTCAGAACAACTTGGTCATTCAAGGTTCCTGGTTCCTTTTTGTGTAGCGCTGCTGCAGTTATCAAGTCAAGTCCTGTTCCAGTTCATGTCTATTTCTGGTTCAGTCCAAATCAAGTCAAGTTCTGTTCCTATTCATGCCTATTCCTAGTTCAGTCCAGGTTAAGTAAAGAAATGTTCCAGTTCATGCCTATTCTTGGTCCAGTCCAGGTCAAGTCCAGTCCAGTCCAGTCCTGGTTCAGTCCAGGTCAAGTTAAGTCCAGTTCAGCTGAGCTTATCAAGTCCATTCCAGGCCTGGTCAAGTCCAGTCCAGCAAAGCTTATCAAGTCTATTCCAGTCCTTAACAAGTCTCATTCATGGGCAAGTCCAGTCAAGTCTGCCTTGTCCAGTCCAGTCAAGCCTACTTTGTCTAGTCCAGTCCAGAATTTCTTGTCCAGTCCAGCCAAGCCTGTCTTGTCCAGTCCAGCCAAGCCTATCTTGTCCAGTCCTGTCAAGCTTGCCTTGTTTATCCTGTGAAGCCTGCCTTACTCATTCAAGTCAAGCCTTATTGTGCACCTTAACCCTTTGCTCACTAACACATGAGCAGATCATACATTAAACCCTCTAGCTTAAAATACGCTGAACCCCGGCAACACAGAGCGGATACCCAACCAAGTCACTCCACAATATTGATTGACTCAATTGGTGTCCCATAATCCTTGTATGCAGTTATTTTTACAAAGGCAGAGAGAACATTTTACTGATTTACCATGCAGATAGCATAGTATAGTGTTTTCAAGTTTAGAAAGCAGAGGGGAGTCACAATTTGTAAACCAATGGTCAAAGTGTAAAATTAGACATGGAAAAAATTAGTCCTGATGTATATCCATTTTTCCATCCATTTTTTTCACTTGTATATGTGCTCAGCCATTCATTTCTGCTCCTTGTATATATGTTAAGCCATTCATTTCTGCTCCTTGTATATGTGCCCAGCCATCCATTTCTGTCCTCTTGTATATACGCTCAGCCACCCATTTCTGCCCCTTGTATATGTGCCCAGCCATCCACTTCTGTCCTCTTGTATATGTGTCCAACCATCCATTTCTGCCCCTTGTATATGTGCCCAGTCATCCATTTCTGTCCTCTTTTATATGTGCTCAGCCACCCATTTCTGCCCCTTGTATATGTGCTAAGCCATCTATTTTTGCTTATTATGAATATGTGTCCAGCCACTCCATTTCTGTCCTCTTGTATATGTGTCCAACCATCCATTTCTGTCCTCTTTTATATGTGCTCAGCCACCCTCACCTCTACAGAATTTTGAGGACAGCAGGATTTTAGCTGTGCTTAGCTGTGCTTAGCACTACAGCAATCAGTGATCATTTCATTAAGGAGAGAGGAAACAAAAATATGAAGAAAACCGCTTACTTCTTTGCATTTTTGTGCTCCCGTCCTTTCCTGATAGAGTCCATTAGGTGTACTTGTCATATAGCTTTCAAGGATGTTACTGAAGCAGCTCAAATCAATGCCTTATTACTCTGAGAAAGCATAAATATTTTTTCTGCCATTTTTTGGGAGAAACAGGTGGTGCTCTAGGTGTGGGTCTGCACTTACTGGGAGAACATAAAGTAGTACATGCATTGTTATATTTGTATTAGCACTACACCAGCAGGTTCCTGGGGTTACAAACCAACATTATGCTGGGATCCTCAAAATGAGAGGAAAGGCTGATTCCTAGGTTGAAGGAACAAATATAAATTGTGAGTTCTTATATAGAGGGAAGGAGAATAAGACTAAGCTGGTTAAGACAGGGAATATTTCAGTATTAGATGAGATCTGTTATTGGGGGTGAGGAGAAAGTTTCTGTTACCTACCAAGCTGTTGTCAGTGGATAATAAAAGAGATTGCTTGGAAGATGTAGGGAGAAATACAATAGTTTTATGATTATTCTATGTATATATCAGTGGTAATCCCCGCCACGAGAGCTGTCTTTTAGAAGTAGAGACAGATGAAAAATTATTTTGAATAGGCAGCCTTTTGGGATTTTTTTTAGAATGGGTAGCAATCCACATACTTACCCATTCATTTTTAAAAACCGCTGCATGCTGGACCCATCACAGACCCCACCGGGGAGGTGAATAACCTTTCCAAGGACTTATATTGTTAGGTGGAGGGTTAAGGTTAAACTTTGGGGGGGGGGGTAGGGTCAGGGTCATGGAAGGGGAGGGTTAGGCTGCAGGGATGGGAGACTTAGAGTCAGGCTACATACGGGCAGGGGAGTCTTAGGGTTAGGCTACGGGGAGGGGAGTCTTAGGGTTAGGCTGCGGGGAAGGGAGTCTTAGGGTCAGGCTACAGGAATATAAAGGTTAGGGTCATGGAAGGGGAGGGTTAGGGTAAGGATTAGGGAAAGGGCATACCCTCCAACATGTCCCATTCCATTAGGTACACAATACTCTGCTCCTCAGTTTCCAACTGTCAGTTACTATGGCAACCACCTTTGTTGAAATAGAGGCAAATAGTTTTTAAATATCAGTTAATTAATTTAAACCAGGTGAGTGACAGTTGGAAGCTCAGGGGCAGATTGAATTGTCCCTAATGGAATGGGTCATGTTGGAGGGTCTGAACAGGGTTGGGGTTAGATTTTATGCTTACCACTTAGAGCACTGTGTTCAGTGATGTGGGGATCGATTGATTTGCCACTTCGAGGCAAAAAGCAATCGATTTCCCAGCCAGTTCGGAAATGGCTTGGAGAGAACAGCCCTTTCGAAGTACGACCATTCTCAGTGGGGACAAACATACCCATCTATGCTATATATAAATATATATATCTAAATAGGGAAAATATATTTTAAATTAGATAGTGCAGGGTTGCTGACTTTTTAAAGCTTCCCTCCAGGTTCTCCCCTTACTACAAGGTGGCGGGGCTTAATGACGCAATTTATGCAAATGGAATCATTAAGTCAATTTAAGCAAATTGTGTCATTAAGCCACACCTCCTACTAATCACTCACGTAATCTCTAGTGTTTTAGGGGATGGGTGGGCTTGATGAAATCATCAAGTCCCGCCCATCCCCAGTAACTCTAGGGATTACAGTATAGATTAATAACTGGCTGGGGTTTGCGGGAGATTTGCTGGCTCTACCGGGATACCGGGAGAACTGCCCAAATTTCAGGAGTCTCCCAGATATTCTGGGAGAGTTGGCAACCCTGAGATAGTGGCTGTAAAGTCACTTATTAAACATACATAGCTGAGATTTAATTATTTTATGTTATTAAAATAAGATATAAGCTAAGAAGCCATTGTAAATGACTAAGAATTCTTCAAAAGGAATATATAACATGAGCCCTGAGAAGTTAAATAATATTTTCCATATGAAAAACCCAAAAAGCTTTATCTACGTATATTTGTTAACTAGGGATGGGTCGCCTCCATATGCTTGCCAGCACACATCTGGCGGCAGCACAATACTGTGCATGTATTCCAAATTCCCAAGTTCAGGGATTCCAAATATGTGTACTTTACACTTAGACACTTGGGTAGGGGGGGGGATGCAATCTTAAAACCATAATCAATCGTATTGCCATTTTTAAACACAAACCTATATATTTAATATACTGCGTAAAAACACATTTGGGGCCTGATTCAGAGGCTGAAAATTAGAACTTAATGTTATATCTGGGCAAAACCATGTAGATTTCAGGGGGAGTCAAGTTAATTTTATTGTATGCATGCAGGGAGAATGCTTTGCTTTTACTTATTGCACACAGATACCTGATCAGCTTCACTTTTAAACTGCTAATTAGATTTGAGCTGGGAAACATCACCTTTTAACTATAATACTGTTGCAACAAATGAAATTTGACTCCCCTGAAATCAACATGGTTTAGCCCAGGTGTAACTTTAAGTTCTTATTTTCAGCCTCTGAATCAGGCCCCTCATGTGTAGCTGGGTTTTAAAGCTTGTAATCCAGTTTAGAACAAATCACACGTAGTTTATAGCCAGCTATCAAATGCTTTATCCTTTTACCGAATTTATCAGAGTTTAGCTAAATGTATCTGTAGCATAATCTTCTAGTCATATCTCTGTGCAGCCCATCGGCCTGTTGAAATTTATATGTTAATGTAAATTATAACTTTAATGATATTTTTAACACACAATTGCAATTAAAACACCCTTGTACAGGCATTATAATAAAATGGAGAGGAACATCATTTTTTATAAGAATATAAGGCCACAATTCACCCAACCCCCACTATCACCATGGATGGTATGAGGGCCACTACCAGGGGTTTTGGGGCCCAGGATCCTGCCCCCCGTGATATCACATAGGGGGCAGGGCACCGCAGACCTGTAGAAATATCATTCCCTGTGCATCGGTCTGCATTAGTGCAGCCTGTTACACCTCTCCTGCTAGCAAGTATTGGTGGTCGGAACTTTATATGCCCATGGGTGAGGCTACATATACAAGCTGTCACTTTAGAACATGCCCATTCAGCAGAGTACGCATTGGTGCCCCTTGTTCAATATTCCTGACATTTTTGTTTTAAAGTGTATAAGAATATTTTGTATGAAACCGCGAAAATTAAGTCATTCAAATCACAAAACCATGTAACATCACACCCTTACCACTCTGGTTGCAATGTATCGTTCATACTTAGATAGATCGCATTTCCTATTTTAAATTTTTCCATCAAGCATAATTCCTGAACTTCACTTACTCTGCACTAAATCCAGGAAATGTATTATTTCAAATGGCAGTGCATACCATGTGCACATGCATATATTCCCCAGATGACAATAACCTTGACCCTGACCTTAACACTTAGCTGTTAGGTATATATGATTTATTCCAGTATCTCTGACATCACATACTCAGTGCACCTTTATAGGTAAGTGCTAAACATGATAAATGAGATGTATGGCAGTACAAGAAAGTCACAGAATGACCAAATATGCATTCAATAAAGTGATGAACAAAACATAGAATAGTTTCCTTCCACATTAACGATGGTTGCTGACTCTCCCCAAATTCAAGCATTTCTCCCAGTATCTCCAGCAAAGGGAATTGAGGCCGTGATATCATGCAAATCACTGAGTCAAGCCCCGTCCCCATGCGGAAGCCCTAGTGTTAGTAAGGATAGGCAGGGCTTCAGTACGAAATTATCATAAATCACATTTTTAAGACCCGTCCTATACCTGCACTTCTTTCTTTTCCTCTGAGATTTTCCCAGAGGAAAGAAAATAAAGGTTGCCAACTATAACACAACATGATTTGTTACTATAGCCTTCTAAAACATATTTTATTCCATTTATTTTCTAATTTGTAAATATTAGTAACTCTAACTTTAATGTTTTAAACCCGGATCGCATATTTCACACTGACCCCTAACCTGGGTTGGACCTTGGAAAAACCCTTCTTCTCTCCCAGGTCCAATTCATGGGTCACAGACCCAGGAATAAGACCCCAGGATCTTTCACATCACACCTCAACCCGGATAGTTGGACTGTACCCTGGCAATAACCTAGGTTTATCCAGGGTTTTGGGGGTATTACATGGTCAAAGCTTGGTTAATAAATGAACTTTGAAATAAGGAGGAGGGGGATGACAAGAATTTTTGGCAAATCAGTAAGATCTGGGCACATGGACCACATTTAGATTGGGAAAGAAATACAATAGCATTTATGCTATTTAATTGTGTTGAGCTAATTGTGTTGGAATTTTAGTAGATGTCCATATAAGATGCATATGAATATGTCTGTTCATCAGCATGCAAAGCTGAGCCAAAAAAGAGGGAGAAATGTGCTTATTTAGAAAATCAATGAAGTCTGTATAGTATATTTTCTTTTCCCGGGAAGTGAGCCAACATGACTGTCACCTGGAAATCCATCTACCAATCAGTATAAACGCATATCAAGTTCTGCTTGACATAACTTTTACATCTTGGTATAGGCATTATATAAGGATTTTAAACACCATTTTCTGGATGATTGGGAACAGACATGGGTTCTCCTAAGTGAAGGTGAAATGACAGATGTTTCAAACAACACCTGTTTCCTTAAACCACATTTAACATTTATGCATGTGAAAATGATATGGCCATTTACATTTTGGCATTATAAATATATATTTCAAAGAAATGTAATGCTAGCCATACACATTTCAATTGGGCTGTTTGGCATGATTTACTGGATGACTGAATATCTAAGCAGTTTGGTACATATATGGAATGCCAATGTGTATAGGCTGCAGGCTTATATTTCAGCCTGAATCTTGCCACGTATGTTACCAAGCACTTCCTAACACTGACCTAACTTGACACAAAGCTGAATCCATTTATTTGAGTCTTTTGTCTTGGGGATGGCCATATACAGGCTGATTCAGAGTTAAGAGCAACAACAAGAAGAAAGCAATACTGTACCTGAACAAAGTGGCAAATGCAGGATTTTGAAAAGGGGGTTTCCAATACGTGTAATACATGTGGAGTATATTAGGGTTCTGGACATGGCACACTACATAAAATACATAATATAATATATGGAGTATATATTAGTCTTTGGGAGTGGCACTCTAAAGACAGTATATAGTGTGCCATACCCAGACCCTTATTCTATCCTATTTATATATAATATATCCCATTATATTAAAGTATGTGCCATCCCAGAAACATAATATTTCCCATTATATACTAGTATTATAGTATATTCCATTCTCAGACCCACAATATATCCTATTCTATCTATCTATCTATCTATCTATCTATCTATCTATCTATCTATCTATCTAGCTAGCTATTGAGTTTCCAGCTCTGTGATGGGATTCCACTGAAGAGGTTCCCTCTTCAATGGTGGTCCACATGACTACCCATGAAGCCACGCCTTCTGTTAAGCCAGCACAGCGAAGCCAAGCCCCATTACAGGCACCTGCTAAGCCACGACCCCTTTTCAAGGTTTTTTTTTTTTCTGTTTGGTGAGTGTATCACTGGAACAAGCAGTAAGGGGTCTAGATGAATTTAATTTGCAGGTGCACAATGTCACCTGACCTACCCTGCTGCTGGAGAAAGCTCCATATCCTTTTCAAACCAAATTATTTTTATTTAATGCTCTCAATATATATATGTGCACAATGTATATGGAGGAGGGTAATTAGATGTAATAAAAATGTATAAGAAGACAAAGATGTGATACAAAGTATCAGGTGGAAAGGGCAGATGTGAAGCTACACCAAAGAAGGTCCATTGAACATGAATGGATTTGTGATTGAAGCCCTATCACCACCTCAGAGCCTATAGACCTATCTGGCACAGGTATGCTGCTCATCATCTTAGCTAGTTTAAAACAATCAAATAACTAGTGTAAAAATATAATCTCTTGTTATACAAGCTATTGAAATTAATGGATAGAAACATAGCCAATTTCAGCATCAGGTGGACACGTAATCTTTTGGGGTAAATTAAAAAGAATTATCTGATCCTTTCACACAACATTCTGCTTTAATCCTATTGTTAAATATTTCAAATTATTCATTATTAATATCAGCAACGTCTGAATTTAAATCCACCTATATTTATATAATAACACTACTAAATGTCTACTGCAAAAAATAAATTCCTTTTGAATTAAATGGTAACATTAAAAACATCTTTCACATTCTGACTAGAGTAAGCACCATATATCAAAACCTATTACAAACTTACATCACTTTTAGAAATATTTAGCATGTGTATATCTGTATACATGTCAGTGTTGTGTTTATATTACTCCCTATGTGATGGGATTTTCTAGAGGGAGTGAAAAAAAACCCTGACAATGAATCAAAAGACACTGAAGTATATAATAAATAAAATAACAAATATGGATTTAATTGTATAAGAAAAATGTTAACACATTGCTCACAGCATCAATGAATGATGTGAAATAAGTACTGAGTTTCTGCACAGTGCAAGGTATAGAAAATGTGTTTGCTCTATCCAGAGTTACTCTGACGTTCCCACACTGGCAGAGGTTATAAATAGAGCTTGTTTGCCAGCATAATTCTCATTTGCTGAGCAATGTCTTGGCAGAAGGACCAGTATGAGGCGACAGTACCGGGTTTTTTTTAATATTTTGCCAAGACTTTTTCATTTGATTAAAAGCTTGAAAGAAAGGATGCATTACAAATTACAGATAAAGATTCCGTCCATGGTGATAAATATGATTTTATTTGTTTAGTTATTTATTTTAATTAATTTTTTTTTATGTGACTGTAATGGGCTGCTCTTATGATATTTTTTTTAAAAAGCTTTACCGTTACAATGACCTGCTCCTACCACTTACACCATTGGCGTATCTATAATGGGTGCAGGGAGTGAAGTGCACACTTGCCCTTTAGAACAGGGGGCCCTGTGGAACTCATCTTGCAGCAAAGTCGCTGTGTATATGTATGTATATATGGCCTTATATCAACTGCAGCAGCATCATGAAAACTGCAATGCTCCAGTTTACTGAACTGCTAAATCCTTCAAATTAGTAAAAGGACCTTTAGGACCACTGCTGATGTCACGATCATGTGACCAGCTCTACTCATCAGGAGTCAGCGTCTCCTTTGTCTATGTGTGACTTTGTGTGTGTGGTTATATGAGGTGCAGTGGGCCGTATTCACAGATCCATATTTACTACATGAGCGTTTTTACGCACGCACGTAGCAAGGCAACACCCATGACACTCTCCTCGGCCGGACGGATTTTCAGTGACGTCCGCCTCCATAGAGCACCCTTAACACTATGTGTGTACTTACACATGTATGTTACTTACATACGTGCGTATTTATCTAACCGCACCCTCAAATACCCATTTAAATGCTTTGCCCCCGCCCACTTTCACGTAAATTCTACCATCTGGATTTAAAGCACGCTCCTCTGTACGTATGTCCCTAGGTGCGATTTACAAGTCCGTGCCTAAAGTACTTATGTGCGTAAATACTACGTAATTTACGTGTATAAAGGTTCATATGCATGCGCAGTTAATCTGCACCTAAAAATAATCCGCCATAAAAACGGATCTGTGAATAGGGCCCAGTATGTGTATATTTGTACCTGGAGTGCATTGTGTGTGTTTATAAATATTATGAGGTGCAGTGTGTGTATGTATATGAGGTGCAGTGTGTGTATGTGTATGAGGTGCAGTGTGTGTGTGTGTGTGTGTGTGTGTGTGG